>BGNK01006033.1:0-31519 GCA_003297005.1 Symbiodinium sp. clade A Y106
GGGGGGGGGGGACCAGCCTCCCCGACGGCTCACGTTAGTGAAGGAGGTTTAGGGTGAGGGAAGAAAGAAAGCGCACAAGTGGAAACGTCGTTTTGGACCGCACAGCGCTGATTCGCACTGCAAACCTTCTCCGTCAGAATGCGGCCGGGGGTGGTTGATGTTCATGACGAAGTTCCACAACCAACTTGTGTTCATCAGGTTCTGCGGTGTGTGTTGACAGCATGTAGTGACGTAGTGAGTGTTTTGGGTATCATGTTTCGACGCGCTGGAGGTGTGGCAAATCAGCAAGTTCTACATGGAAACCACCGACACCGGAAGCATTGAACGGATATCCCAGTGCTTGGAAAAGACGATGGCCGTGCTTGTTCAACAGACCGCAACGGTGATGTAACATTGTTCCAGATGGTTCGAAACTACGTGAAAAGATTTCTGCTAAACATGTTGGTTGCATGGTTCATGCTTGTGCAAGTGCCGGTGACGGCAGTCTTGCTTGCGGGCACCTCGCCAAAGCTAGGAGTCTTTGTACATTTGGCTCGACTGTTGAGGTGCAATGCCTTGCGAGGTGCGCGCACAGGTAGAGTCAGGCAAAGCAGAGAAAAACTCGGCACGACACCATACATGGTGACAACAGCGCAGACTTTGAACAGACCCTGGGAGATGACTTGCATTTCTTCTCAACAAATGCAGGTGTAGGCCACGTTCACATCTGTTCTGGTTTCAAAGCAAGGCTTAATTCAAGTCACCGAAGGGCATCTCAGCTCTTTGCAGTATGGAAACTGTCATCGCCTCGGGAGAGTGAGTCCGCTGCATTTTTTCGAACTTTCAGTTTTCGAGGCTTTGGCTTTTGATCCATCGTGCTGGCAGCTGATTCTGACGCTTCAGAAAATTGCCTTGGAGGAATTGCCGAAAGGCGCCGACCTCGTTGGGCTGTGCACTGCATTGGTGCACTTTCGTGCTGTCAGAAACCGAGGATGGACTCTGCGGCCCTTCGGTTCTTTCATTTCAGGACAGTTTCGTCACATGACGTCAATGGCACTCGCAGTCTGATAGTCCCTTCCTGTCAGACACCGGCTTGGCACCTGCTATCTTGGATTTGGCGCTGGTCAAAAGAGAGCAAGCAGCCCAAAAGCATGCGTGAAAAGCATCTCGCAGCACGGGTAGTTGTGTCGGCTCCGGAGGCCCCCGGGCCTCGAGATGCCCCCAGCAGTCACGGGCATAGTGTCGCGGATGCAAGAAGCGATGCCATGACCAGCTCGGACGGTAAAAACTCATGGAAGCTCGAAGCTGCTGGAAAGGTGAATGAATTCGTGCGCGTGTTGAGACGCCGAGCTGGCGGAGCTGGACCCAGCTTGACTTTATCTCAGGATACGATATCCCCTGGATTCAGGTCAGCCGCCAGCTTGTGGTGCAGTGAACAAGCCCAGTCTCTGTGCACCTGGAGGCTGGTGGCCTCCAATTTTGGCGGTCCTCATGGGGGAAGACAGGACCATGGTAGTGTTTCTTGCAAAACCCTCGTGCAAGAGTTTCAGGAGATTGCAATCTTTGAAGGGGATGAGCACACGGGCGTCATCGACTCGATCTTGCGGCCGGCTGGCCATGTGGAACTGTCGATAAGAACAACAGGGTTCTTTCTGAGAGGTTGGATGTGCGAATTTTGCCTCCTTCACAGCTACAGTAGACCGTTGGACAGGGACGCATTGTCTTTGACGCCGCATGCTCGACCATTGATCCGTCGAGTGAAGTCTATCAGCTCAGAAATGTGCAAGTGAGGGCGCAGGCAGAGTCAGAGTACCCATCAACGATTTTGGATTGCCATCTTTTGAGCGCCTCGTTCAAAACCTGGCGGCTCAGGCTTTGGGTCCGGTGCCGCTGTCTCCACCTTCGAACAACAGGCTTAGTGCACTTAGGGTGCTCCCCCCCAAACCCCTGAGCCGAAGTCAAGACCCGAGGCCTCCACAACTGGACTTTGTTGGTCGTTTTCTTTCTGCAGCAGAAGCACATGTTGTGAGGAGCTTAGTTACAGAGGAGTTGCGTGCAGGTTGAAGAGGTTGACACCATGTAGAGCAGCCCGTAAACGCCGATGCCGGTGTGAACAGGCACGGACGCGGCAAATCATGTGCTCAGAAGCTTGCTCAGAGGATGATTCGCTTCAGAACGGAGTTATCGAATCCGTAGTTGTTGTGGATGTTGGAGCTGAGACCTGTCGTGTTGAAGTCAGATTCAGGATCGTGAAGCCGAAAGCGAGGTGCACATTTGCTGTCACGCCATGGCACGATGGATGGCCCTTTTTTGGCCTGGCCTTGCGTCTTTTGTTTGCACCGCTGTGACATTGTCGTTGATGCCAGCATGGAGCTTCTCATCACATGACGGCTGGAAGGTCCCCAGAGAGCGAAAGTGGCATGTTAATGTTGGTCAACGTCTTCGATTCTGCGCTCGAGCTTCCGACCCGATGGACGTGGAGCGTGCTCAGCTGTTGCGGTTGAGCAGCGCTTCATTAGGTTTGATGGGTTGGGCTGGATGGCTTGGTCGGGGCGAGCAAGAAGAACTTGAGGCACGCGAGGCCACTGTGCGTCTTGGTTTGGGAGCAGATTATATAGAAGATGCAACCAATTGGGAGCTTTCATTTTTCAAAAGCACCCTCGATGCTATTGCTAGCAGAGCTGCAAGGACAGAGCGTGTGTTGTACCACTACACCGATCTTGCCAGCGCCGCAGCTGTTGTCAAAGGTCGGTTGGGTCTTAGATTATCACGCGGAGGGTACAAGGGAGGGGGCGTTTTCTTTTCCAAGATGAGTCCCTTGGACGGTCTGTCGGAGCTGCAAGAGGGTGCACCAATTGGTGCGAGTGCCAGGCTCTGGCGCGAGGTCTTTCCAGCCTTTCAGACGGCACAACTGCAGAGGAACTATGGGTCAGACTTCCCTGGGAGGGAGCGCAAAGTGGATGCTGTTCTGGTTTGCGTCGCTGCAGAAAGCATGCTCGAGGACATTCCAGACCGGACAAATTCTTGTTTTATACCACTGGAAAAGTTCGAAACCTTTGCTGCGGAATATTTCGCCTATCGCAACATTCCGAGGGCATACCGACTGTCTCCGTAGTTTCGAGTTCGAACGCACCCGCCATTCTCGTGCCACTTCTGGAGCTTGCCGCGAGACATGTTGTTGACCTGCGGCTGCGAGAAATCAGCATGCAGCGATTTGGAAATAAGCTGTTCACTCGGTCAGAGCAGTCACAACCGTGCTTCAGGTGTCTTTGAGCTGTGAATGTGCACTGCCTTTGCATAGGCCTCCACTGCAGCAACTGCCAGGCAAGAGCACACTGCGTGGAAATGAAGACTTGATTTCGCTGACATCACCAGGTTCGAGTCCTGCAGACGAGTCGGTGGCCACAACAGAGAGGCTCGCGTGACTTTGGAATTAGTGGACCTGAAGTACGTGTTGTCAGCTACCGATGACATGCAAGGGAAATTCGGCGCCTTCTGGGTGAGTTTGCGCAGTTCAGTGCTTCGTTGCTCTCCAGGCTTTGTCGTTTTGGTGTGTGTTGTAGCGCAAGATGGCCTGCTTTGCCAAAGGCCACACCCCCGCAGCACCATCAATATTTGGAATGGCAAGCTGGTCGCCGCACAGGTTCGGCCATGAACGGCAGAGCGTCAGGGGCAGTGAAAGCTGGCCAGGTAGAACAGTCGGCAGAATGGTCCGTTCTGGATGAAAGAGTCGTCGTACAGGACGGCATGCCTTCGTTACTTCGTAAATGCTGAAGCCTGTTTTTGACTTCTGAGCAGGAACTGATGCAGCTACATCAAGCGGCTACTGGCAACACTCCGTCCGGACCTTTCGCGGCATAAACATATGCGAAGCTTCCTGCTGCCAAATCAAGCCATCGGCAAAGGCCTGCAGTGAGGCTGAACGACACGATGACATCAGTACAGGCAGACTCAGCAAAGCAGTCTGCAGCAGGTCCGACACGTGAAATAAAGCATCCTCCCCTAAGACAAAAATACGTAAGCGCGCTCGAGGATGGGACCCATCTCGAGCCACATGTACCTACCCCTAGAGGGCTCGTAATTGTCGATGTAGCATCAGGAGCCCACTTGTCCGACATATGGGTTCGGGGCTCTGAGAAATCTACAACCAGACTCAGTTGTCGACATTGCATCCTAGCTAGCAGGACGCAAGTCTCAAGTCGAATGCACGACCCGGCTCCAACATCGAGATCCTTCTGCAAGCGTGGGGGAGAGTAATTGCCATTTGTGTCATCGTCTCTCAAACATTTAAGAGCCTCCGGCTCAAGGATCCGACCCCGCAGTCAATAAGCAAACCCGGCCCGTCGTCTGTTCTTTGAGCGCAATCCGTCATGGCGGCTCAGAGAGGCCGTGCAGGGGCGATCGGGGCTTTGGCAGGCGAGGTGATGGCGAAAGACCTGGCAAGCGTGAAATTGACAAGCTTACCGAGTGTTGCTTGTACAATCGTGCAGTGCAAAATTCTGAGTTCAAGTTGTAGGCAGGTCAGAATAACGAGAGCATGCTCAAGCGAGACGGTAGCGATCTAAGCCGTTTCGGGAGCTTGCAAAGACGAAAACTGGGCAAGATGGGGTTGTCCTGAATGTGAAAGTCGATGTTTTAACTTCGAGTGAGCATGCACTGAGAAGATATACCAGCAAGCAGAGTAGGGCTCAGAACTGCGACGGTGATGGCACCAGTGACTGCGCCAAGATCGCATGAACCAGAAATCTGGAGGTGCATGAGAGCATGTTCGGTCAGATAAGACCCGAGCCGCAGCAGAAAGTACGCTGTTCGTAAAATGGCGGCTGACCTGTTCCTACGTCGCGTGCATGTGCCAACGGGTATCAACGATTCTCTAGGTCTTCTTCGACTGGATTTGTAGACGCATTGCAGAAATCCGCTTCAGACAGACTTCTGGATATCTTGTTTGTCCGAGGTGTAGCCAGCCCTTCCAGCCGCTGCGAGGCGAGTGCAGATATCTCCAAATCATCTGAACACTCGGGCGCGCCTTGCAGGTCGTTTGCGCCAAGATCATGACCCAGAAGGCCAACGACTGGATTGTAAAAATCCGCCTGCTTGGTTGTGGCCTGAGGTCGCATGGCCGCATCGCATTCGACACCACCACCGGTGTCTCGTGCAGTCCACAGAACATGCTGGCGCTCGACCTGCTCGTGCCGTGTGGCACCAACCGGAGGTCCAGAAGGGCGGCTGTCCGCAGTCCATCTTCACGGGCCTGTGCCGAAGCTGCCAGGTCCCAACATAAGTCGTTGCTTTGCTGCTTTGCTCGTGAAAGTTTGTTTCCAGGTGCAGGATCCTCTGCCGCCGAGCCAGAAGCTGGCTACATGTCGGACTGTTTTCAGGCAGCGCATGCAGCGCTTCGCGGTCGACTCTGTGCTCGTTTTCATCTTGCCGCAAGGCTGCCGACTTCGCAGAGCCCAGCGATCTTGGCGATGCTCGCATGGGCTCGAGCCCGGTAAGGTGGCACATCGATCAAAGCTGGACGGCTCATAAGAGTCGGGGAGGTACGGTGGTGGTTTCTGCCTGGCCCTTGACACTAACAGGCGGATTTGGATGTGTCTTGCATCCCGCAAACTCAAGGTGAAGCTTGACAAAGAAGCGGCGGGAGAGTTAACTCGTGAAGGCAAGCTGGGCACTTCTGACTCGTCGGCTTACGAGAGGATAGCGGTGCATGTCGTGCCTTCCCCCATCGCCTCATGCAGGATGGGCCAAACGGTTCAATCGTCGAGAGTACCAGATCAGAATCGGCAAGGTAGGCTGGTGCAGTAACGCCGATCACACATGCTTGAGGGGCAGTGGCTGCACGGCCTCAGGCGACTCGTGAGTACCGGCGATGGTCGGCCCACGCTTTCCGGCACGGACGGAGCCAGGCACTGGACTCGAAAATCAATGTCACGATTCAGCAGACATCGAGCTTGGCTGCCGACTCGAGGACCATCCGACGACTCCTCGAGCCGGAGAGCAGACCACGAAGAAAGACTTTGAGATCCAGTACGCCAGATGGCGGGTGAAGCTGCAACTCCCTCAGTCCAAGTTTCAAGCCATGTTTTCTGTGGCTTGTTGAAGCCCAAAACCTGCCCGGAGCTCTCACCAGCGGCATGCACCGACTGCTGACATTTGACAGGGTATGGCTACTAAGATAGCACCACATGCAAATCAGCAAGGTCTTTTCTAGCCCAGCCAAAACAGCACATCCTACTCATCGCCAGGTCGAAGTTCCAACAACTTGAAGTCTAATTCACGCTCACCCTCCCCTGTATCAACCTCTTGCCATCTGTTTGCCTGTCTGTGGGAGAGAGGGAGTGAAACGTGGAGGGAGGAAATCAAACAACAGACACAACATAGGACACGACAGCTCAACAGAGGGCGTGCCTCCACACGGCCTGAGAAAGAACAGAGACACTGAGAGAGGGTGTGTCCGCCACGCCGGGCCAGGTGCAACCGGCAGCTCTCTCACGCTCTCATTCACTCACTCACTCACGCACTCAATCACTCCCTCACTCCCTCACTCCCTCACTCCCTCCCTCACTCACTCACTCACTCATGGCTTCACAACACAATCATGCCATGATGAAGTTGGAAGTGGGAGATGTTTTCGTGAGTGCCATTACGACCTCAGCTAATTCTGGGTGCTCACGTTGCCGTCTGCATGCAGTGCCAAGCACCAACGACAACTACAGCGCTCTACCCGGCTGCAGGCCCGCGCTTATGTACTCTTCTTGTCATGCCAAGATGTTTCCCCACTTCTCGTCGAAACTCCGGTCCGACAGTGTTTTCCGGGCAGGGTTTGAGGGTTAAGGCGCTGGAGCCTTCTCGAACCAGTTGGCCGCGGCAGCAAGTCTAGAGGGAGAGAGAGGTCGTGAGACCAGCCGTGTCATCAAGTGGATGATAAGGGTTTGCTTTGCCCGTGACGCAAGCTTCCTGGAGCGAAAACCTCGCTTGAGGCCTAGGTCCAGGTTCCAGGTGTAGGTGAAGGCATCCGCCACCAATTGTCGGAGAATCCAAGCAGCTGCTTTTGTGAGCGTGGCATTCGAAGGCAGGTGGAAGGTCGGAACCAGCGTGCTTTCATCTCTCGTTGCTCCTGTTTCGAATCTCAGCTGACTCGCTTAAGGCACCAGCCTCCGCGATGATGCGCCTGTGGGCGCCTTCGTTTCTCTTACGAATTCGTTTAGTGATGCTGCTCAGATCAGGGTATTGCAAGCCCTCGCAGTGTCCAGTTTTAGTTATCGTACTGCGGCAGAGCCAGCACTTGGTTTCGTGCACTGTGCTGAGAGTCGGCACCTGGCAAATGCAGCAGTCGAAGAGGAACCGAGTTGTGGGGAGACATCTCGGCTCTTTGGTGTTTCCGGCAATGCTAACCTTGCCTGGACATGCGTGCTTCATCAAGGTTCCGTACTGCCCAGTTGTGTGTTCCGACAGTCGTTGCTGGTCACTGCTACTGGTATTCCTGACAGCAGCGGAAGCTTGCATGTTCAAATCTAAGCGGCGTGACAGAAGGGGGATGAGGGAAGAAAGTGCTTACCAAACAGCAGAGGCATGCATGTATGCAGGGCTGTGCATTTGATGCATGACACTCTGCCACAACTCACTTGCTTTTTCCGGCTCTCAGCTTGTCCCTTTGACTATCCTGTGTCGGTGTCTGGCCAGCGCAGGCCATGCCGCCGAAGGTCCGCAAGGTGCGCGCGCGGACTCGGACTGTGACAGCCTCAACTTCAGCTTTAACCCGGTGCAACTGCAGAGACCCGTTTTTTCACAGTTTCATCCACTGCTGCATGGTTGTCCTCTCTTAGGAGCTCAAAGATGAGCAGAAGGCCATCACAAATGCTTGCTGGTGGAGGCTGCATTGATTGTGTCCGCGAGGCCGAAATCAAGGAGGCTTTCGACCTCTTCGACACGGATGGCACAGGGACCATTGAAGCCAAGGAGCTCAAGGCCAGAGCAGCCGACGCAAATCGCAAAAAATGAGCTCACGGGCACTGTTTTGGTGCACTTGTCACAGGTGGCACTGCGAGCCTTGGGTTTTGAGCCCAAGAAGGAAGAGTTGAAAAAGCTCGCCAAGCTGGCCAGTTGAAACGAAAGCATTGCAATGCCATACAGCCTTTGGGAGAGGCTCCTGGGAAACTTTCAGGGATGCATGCTTCCGGGTTGCGTAAAGACTTCGTTCAAGCATGCACTCAGACTTTCCCCAGGCCTTCACTTGCGGAGAGATGACCTAACATGGTAGGACCTGCAAATGACGGGTCTGCTCCGCCCAGAGGCGGCTAGACTTCAACATTGGATGGGGCATTCGAACTTCCTTGAGCCTTAAAGTTTCAGCAGCTGTAGACAGTCAACCGCGTGCATCGCCGGTCAGAATCCTTTCATCCGCAATGGCTAAGTCGTGATGACCTCGGGAAGGGAACTTGGCAAAGTGAGGGAGGCAGCTCCTCCCTGAAGCAGAAAACTCTGAACTGCATGGCATGGCAGGTGTCCGATTTAGACAAAAGCGGCAGTTCACACGTGCAGGCCAGGCCCCTGTTTTGCAAGCGACTGTCGGACGTTACTCGTGGAGGGTATGAGGCCTGTGCCTGTCAGGGAATGCTGGATTTCAACGAGTTTCTGGAAATCATGACAGCAAAGATGAGCGAGAAGGCCGCTCAGAAGAGCTCATGACAGCAGCCGTCCGTAGTCTCGTTGTGAGGACTCCAAGGAGCAGATCCTGAAAGCTTTTCAGCTTTTCAAGGCTCGGTCTTTGCTTGCACTTTTCATGTTCCATCACGGGCATCTAGGGAACTGCGAGACTGCGAGGGACCATCAGGAAAGATCTCCTTCGATGATCTGAAGGCTGTTGCGAAGGCCCAGCTCAATGACAGAACCCGGTTATCCAGTTTTTTCTTGAAGCAGCTGTTATCTCTGAGCTACCATCATATTTTCGTGGTGTGGAGGCTGTTTCACAAACTTCTCGGGAACAGGAGCTCGGAGAGACCATGTCGGATGAGGAGCTGCAAGAAATGATCAGGGAAGCAGACAAAGACGATGATGGCGAGGTCCAATCTAGGACCTAGGGAAAGGTTGAGCCTTGTCACCGGAGTGATGCTGGGACGAGGTTAGTGAAGAAGAGTTCATGCGAATCATCCGAAGGTCTGCAACTTAACACAGAGCAGCATCGAATTGTGATGATCTGCAGCGAGCGAGGTCGACCTTGTAACCTGCCCTTTTGCCGCCGCGCTGATGGCATCAAACAGATTAGAAGGGAGTGAGCTGTAGTGGTACATAGTTCGAAGCAGTGGGGGTTTCTGCCATCTGCGATGTGTGAGAGCATCATAGTCCTCGCAGTTTCACAGTGCAAGGTAGGTGTTGTTTCACTTTGCATGCGTTGGGTGTGCGTGCGCGCACCTGGCAGGCAAGTCCCTCTGGTGGACGGAAAACCGAATGACTGCAGCACAGCACTCGCAATCTTCTCGCACCAGCATATTTGAGGACAACCATTCGGACCAGGCTTTGTATATCAACCAACTTCCTACTGCATGTGACAATTAGCCGCAAGTTCTTACCTCCCTGCAGCGGCCCTACTAGAGGCATCAACGACGCAAGCGACTTGTGCCCCCCGAGCCCGGCCGCGCCGCGCCTTCTTGTCCTCGCCATGCAGAAACTGGCAAAGCACCAGAATGCACTTGGACAGCCCCAGCCTCAGCGCCGCAGGTGGCCGAGGTTGCAGCTGCTGCGAGAAGACGCCGATCAGGTACTCGTCCCTGGGTACGGAAGTTTTCTTTACCGAATTTGGTGCGGACTGGACATCTTACAGGCCACAGAGACACGTTCTCGTGCTGTCCAGGGATGATGACAGCAAAATAAGTTTCGCCAGCCAGGTCCGCACGCAATCGCAGGCGAGTAGACTTCAGTGGTCCCCAATGGCTGCCAGCTTGAATGATTCAGTATGCATGCCAGCTTGAATGATTCAGTATGCATGTCACACACGCCGCGCACAACCGTGGCTGTGGCGAGCCTCGCACTGTGCAATGGTAAGGAGTTTGGAAACGCTCGAAGGAGAGCAGGAGAATGGCCTCATGCACAAGCAGTTTATTCGAGAACACATAGACACTTGGCTTAGGAACAGGATCCGACGAGTGCCTTTATGTGCTTCGTGCATGTGATGTGGAGAGCCTCTGAGGAAGTTTTAAACTTGGCAAAGAACAAGTTGACTGACATTGGCTGTCTTAATGCGATGAAGGATGCCTGCCGGAGAAGTTGCAGCTGTGCACAGACACGAATTGCAAGCTACCTCTCTCTCTTTCCTTCTATCTTTCTTGCTTTCTCTTTCTCTCTCTCTCTCTCTTTAAATGAGTGCGTGACCGAGCTAGTGAGTGAGTGAGTGAGTGAGTGTGTGTGTGTCTGTGTGTGTGTGTTTGTGTGTGTGTGTGTGACGACTCGTCCAAGGACACAAGGGCCTTCGAATTTCGTCGTTTGCAGATTCTCAATGCGTCACGGAATATGTTGACGTTTGTCAAGCTGGTTAATCCGAGCTTGACAGAGATAAACCTGAGCCACAACGAGCTCATCAAGCTCCCTGATTTCTCATCACTGACTCAGCTCAGCAAGTTACTCTTGTCTCACAATTACATCGACGATATGTTGCTTGACAATTATGGTCCACACATCCCTTGCAGTCTGCGCAAGTGTCATGAAGCAGGTTAGACCAGTTTGGACAGCTGCAGAAGCTGCGCGTCCTGGACCTGTCCTCCAATCGATTCTTCTGGCGACCGACTCTTTTCAAGAAGCAGCTCGGGCACCTAGAGAGGATCCACTTGGAGGAGCTCAGGCCGGGCCGGTGCTGGGCCTGCGCTAGGTCGGCTCTAGTGGCACATGCAGTCGCTCTGTCGCGCCCCGGTCCCGTACGCAGCGGTGTTCAGGTTTTGGCCGAACCCCTTCGCGGAGGGCTTCAAGGAATACCAGTTTATCACCGCGAGCACGCTGACTTCCCTGACCTCCTTGGACGGTTTTCAGATCGACTCGGACCTAAGGTACAAGGGCGGGCCCGGGCCCCGGTGAAACGGCCCCCAGGCCAGCGCTGTCCTTGCAGGTTCCAGTTGCGCGTCCAAGCGGACCAGCTACAGTTGAACATCGCAGACTTCTCCATTTTCGACGTTCGTGTCGAGGACGGTGCTAAAGTGAGACATCACAATCCAGCATTGATTGCCCAAGAGTTGCAGTGCTTCTTCCAAACAATATGAAGGAGAGGCGGAAGAGAAATGCTCCTGTAGAGGCACTTCCAGGCACCATGCCCGAGCTCTGCAGTGCCCACACTCCAAGCACCCGCGCCCACCTTGTCTCGGAGGCAGAGAGCAGGAAGTCGCAGGAGTTGTCGGGATCTTAGAGACCCTCAAACTTGGTGATAATGTCCCTCCGCAACAGAGTGGTGGAAAGGTGCCCTTGCTGACCGAGCTTATAGAAGCAATGAGAAAGTCGTTGGACCAGCCGAACGATCTCCTCAAGCATGTGTATGACTTGGAGCAGAAGGTCGTAGCTTCAGACTTTGCCAGTGGCACATGCACATGCCGCATCATGCAGCTTTCAGTGCTGTGCCTTGCACTCCCAGCTGCATATCTTGCAGCACCCGAGCTGCAATCGAATGGAGTTCGCAGGTCTCCTGCATGTGGAATGCGCACTTCTGGGACAGACGGAGGCTGATGTTGGCGGAGGACTTGCAAAGCAATTAGCCTCAGTTTTTTTGCAGTGCTTCGCGTTGCTTGTGACCTGGCGGCTTGCAGGACGGTGAACGAAAGCAGAGAAGTTACATGAAGCCTGCAGAAGCAGATCGTGCTGCAGCAGAGTTCGCTGACAAGATGCAGCAGGTACCTGCTGTAAATTCTTCGGAGTACGGACACTTGTTCACGTGCGACAACCTTTGCAAGGTGCTCGGACGTTTCGAGAGCGTACAGGATGTTCTTGTCATGTGCCTGGTGCGAATGCTGGGATGTGGAAACAGGCATGTGGTTGCAGAAACTTGTCTCCGTCCGTGAAAATGTCTAACTGTAACATGCTACCCGGCTTTTCAACGGAGGCAGCTGTCAGAACGCTGTGGCACCTTGCTGGCTGAGTGGGTGGATGCCAACGCGGAGGAGCTCCATGACCGAATGGACAACATGTCCGAAGCCCTGTTCAATGACCTTCGCCATGCGCTGGTTGTTGGCATCAAGAGCGTCAATGAGAAGCCGATGGCCTGTTACGAGGCCTCGCATGGTGCACGAGAGCCGCTGATCCGAATAGTCTCGTTTTTGGTTCTCTGAGAATGTATCCGAATGTATCCAGCATGGATGTCTTGCGGAGCACCTGTCCAAGCAGGCCAGAGGATGACTCCGAGCTGGAGCAGACCGAAGCGAGCTGGCACATCTTGGCAGCCCTGCGCAGATTCGGGCCAAGCTTCTCGGCTGACTTACCTCTCTCGCGACCTTTGGGCACACTCGGTGCCTAAGGCAGACTCTACGACAAGGTCGTGTCGCCTTGGCGAGCTCGCGTCCTTCGTCCTTTTCTGCCTGCTCTCTGCAGAGAAACGAAAGAGGTCTTAGGCACGTCAAGTGTGATGACATGTCATGCAGGCCGCAGGCCTTTTTATTCGGCCGACCCGATTTCCGTGCAGGACCGGATCAGCCACCAGATCGGTGGTCTAAGTACCAGGGCTTTGACTCCTTCTCTGAGGACGTGGCGGAGGCGCGATGGCTCTCCATTCGGGCTTGCTCCAGTGTGCTGTCACACGGGTCTTCAGACCAGGTGCTCGAAGTCCAGGAGAAGAACCTCGTTAGCTGCGAAGAGAAGTGCGTCCGCCAGGACAGTCGAAGATGATACAGTTTGACGCCTAGAATGTCTTTGCCATGTTTTGTTGGACCAGGGCTTCGGAGGCTTCGTGGTGGAGGCAACTGACGAGCTGGGAATGGTCAAGGCCACTTCTCTCGAAGGATAGATGAAGCACCAGGTGGTGAAGTAGCACCAAAGTGATTGCGGCATATTGCACGATGATGCGACACAGGTGTGCTTCAAGCAGCAGAGCCCGCAGACTTTGGCTTCGTTGAGAAGAAGCTCATCCAAAAGAACGCTTCATGTGAGGCCTCTGGGTCGTCCGCCGAAGAGGCCAAACAAGGCACAGGAATAAACATGAGCATGGGCTGGATTGGGATTGTGTGCGTCTTGTGAGTTTCCTTTGTGGTCGCTAACGTGCTCTTGAGCCCTGTGAGGCTGCAGAAGAGGGTGGTGGGAGAAATCATTCTTGGGAGGCGTGGGTAGACGGGCTTGCTGTCCTAGTGACAGCCACAAGCGATTCCCAGAATGCTGCCTACTGCGTTTCCTATTTTGATGCCCACCTCGCCGTCACCAAGTTCCTTGGCATGCAGAGATCCCGTCGCGTGGGCCGTTGGCCTTCTCGCGCCTTCTCGCATTCTCGCCCCCGGTAATCGGGGCCGCCGGCCCCGGTTCCAGGCATGAATCGGACAAGCAGGGTTTCACGGAGGCGGCGCTTTTAGGCAGCAGCGAGGCCTGGGTCATACGGTGGGCTCTGGACTGCAAACATCTCTGATGGCTGTGCACTCAGACTCCTCAGGCCAACAATGCCTTCGTGAGACTGCTGCAGCTGGCACGGAACCTCATGCAAGCATACGGAGATGCTGGCCTAAAGGTGCTCGGATTTGTGGCCCGGTAGGAGCCTGTCCCCAAAAAGAAACTGCACAGGCAGCACGCCACTTCCTGGAAGCGAAGCTTCACACCAACTGCTGGGCTCGCGCTCGAAGGTGCAGTGGAGCAGTGTGCACGTGTATACGGAGGGGTGCGCTCCGCTCCCATTGTGTCTGTGAAGATGGCACTCATAGAACAGGTGGTTCGGAGAGTTGTTGGAGCACCATCGTCGGTGGGAGAAAGTTCAGACACACACAAATGTAACTGGCATCAAGCCTTCCTGGTGGATCTGGCGGTAGTTCCATCATGTCCGGACCAAAGGGTCTAGAGTCTACAGTAGGGTGTAGTATGCAGGAGGTCAGGGCCTAAGGATTACGGTTCCGGGACCCGAAGCATGAACCCCATCGATCGGCCATTATCGACCATTCTCGGAGCACATTTGGGAAAACAGGCATAAAGCATCCTAGCGGCGCAGTGCTACGAAGCACTTGCCGGCAGAACCAGGCGGCTTCAGGAGGGCGGCTCACCTTTGCCGATTTCACGGCTCAGCGAAATGCGGCTCGGTCACGACATTGGTGCATGTTAGCTCCACTGATGCCTTCGATCACTCTGTTTCGGCGGCAGGAACCCTGATGATGTGGCTTTGATCTCTGAGCTTGTTGGTATCCTTCACACCATGGTCAAGTGCGGAGACCTCGAGATCAGCAATCAGGCAATGAATGACATTCTGGCCGAGAACGGCATGGACGTCTTCGAGATGCTTTTGGAGGTCCGTGGCATGAGCATTGGGCACGTGCATTCCTTGTACAAAGCATGCGGAAGTGGCAGAAAGAGCTGCTTCACGTTTCTTGACCGCTTTGCAGCCAAGGTTGCGGCTTCGAGTGCGAATCCAGATCCTCTTTTTTTGGCAATCTCGTACGAATCCGTGTACGTCTTCGTGCAGAGTGACATCATGAGACCTCGTGTGCTTAGCAAAGTCATCAGTCGCCTCAGAGAGACAGCCATTCTGCTTCCATACATCCGTGGTCCGTACATCAAAGATGTGCCGAATGAGAAGTACATGCAGCTTTGGTGCAAATGCGAACTGAAGTATGGAATGAAGAACGACGCTCGCGAGCGACTGGAGAAGAGATATACAAGCCTGGACCCGGACGAGCACAGCCAGTGGCGCGAACTGGTTCCTGAGATCCGAGAGCTTCAGCCTCCCGTCGCGATAGAAAGTTCTAGCAGCGAGACAAGTCTCAGTCTCTCTCCTTCTAAAAGCACGTCGTCGTCTTCGACAGTTCTAGCAGAACGACTGCTCTCTCTCTCTCTCCCCCCCTCTCTCCTCTCCCTCCCCTGTGCGCATGTGCATGCTCTTCTCGCCAGGAACACCATGATGCATCGAACACTTCTGGGCATTGTGAAAATCATCCAGCTGTTCAGCGATCTGGCCCGGCGTGATGACAGTCCCCCCAGCCTGAAGATGGTGACGGACAGGGTTTGCAGGGGTTTCGTGAAGTCAAAAGCTCTTGCCGAAATACCAGGGGTCGCTGTCCTGTGGTCCCCTTGTAGGACGTCGATGTGCCCACGTGATGTCCCCATGCCTCTGCCAAGCATTGTCAGAGGATCTGCTGAATGCCAATGATCGCGAGCGGCTTCTGATCGGACCGACCACCGGCCTGGTGACGTGTCCGGACTTCGACGTCAGGCCGAGAAGCTGACGTGCTGTTCTTCCGTCTGCGCCTGTCGCCCTCTCTCCTCCGCTCCTCGCCGAACAGCATCCCAGACCCACCCACCCTCTCTTCGGACGACAGATCTGCTTCCAATGCTCCAACGGCAAAGCATTGGGATTGGTGTTGTAAGAGGATTCAACGGGAGTTTGCACAAGCCCGCCATGTGCAGCCAGGAGGACAAGGGCAGACGCAGAGCAGATTCAATGTCTTGTCGTGAAACCAGGAGGAGCTTCCAATAGCTAGAAGGCTACAAGCGGCTACAATCACACACCCCTCGAATCAGCAGCAAGCAGCCGCCATCACAGCTCCTCCACAAGGCAGAAGTTTCAGCATACAGACCTCATTTCGGGCAGCACCTGGCTTAGTGCTGATTTGGTTGTTGGGTTTGTGTCAGTCATCCTGTCACCCGATACCATTAGGCCCTGAAGCTCAAAGAGGGCCTTAGACTCGGACCTTAGACTCCTGAGACCTTGCCCCTTTGCCCCTGCAGGGTCGAGAGCTTGATTTGCATCC
Organism: Symbiodinium sp. clade A Y106; assembly: GCA_003297005.1. Classification (NCBI taxonomy): domain Eukaryota; class Dinophyceae; order Suessiales; family Symbiodiniaceae; genus Symbiodinium; species Symbiodinium sp. clade A. Next base: position 15,885 of record BGNK01006033.1, read on the forward strand.
GACACGTGTTGGAAGCTACTCCAGACCAATTTGACCTGGAAGAGATGGGATGGCTGCTGAACTATCTCACATCTGTGGGCATGGGCATAGGCAAGCAAGGCCAGTTCTTGACAGAGGTGATCGACCTTATCAAGATGTTCGTCAGAAACAATTCTCGAACTGGTCAAAGCTTCCGGAATAAGTTTGCCAAATACGCGATCCGGGAATGCTTCGAGATGCTCACGGTGAATAGCCGGAGAGAGACGCATGGCAACAAGGAGGAAGCGAAAGCCAAGGCTGACCTCACGGCGAAGATCATCGAGCTCCTGAAGGACTGCTCAAGGCCTGGAGCGTGTCAGCTGCGGCATGCTGAATTAATTGCCGTTGCCGCGCTTTGCTCCGCCCTGTCTCAGGCCTTTGTCAGGTGGCTTGCGGAAATTTCTGCGTCGAGTCGATCTGCTACAGTCCATTCGAGAGGCGGGCTGTCGTCTTCTGACTAATTGGTGCAGGCTCTTGAAGGTGAGCTCTTGGGAGGTGTTACAGCAGGAGGAGCGCACCAGTTCGAATCCTGCTACGCAGATTCTGGACATTTGGACTGGCCGCGACATCCGTCAGGTCTGCCCAGAGTGCTGCCATCCAAACAACGGCGGTGCAGCTTGTGCTGACCAGGTGCTTCTGCCGATTGTCACAAGTCCTGCCTTCGACGTGCATGGCCCTGTGGTTCATGCTGCGTTGATGCGGCTCGCAGACGTCTTGCAGGCCTACAGCTGGACTGTGGTTGAATGTTCGGGATAGTTATGTGCCGCCGTGACAGGGGAAACCAGACTACATGCATTCCAACATACTGAAGGACACGGGTATGACTTAGTCGACCGCCGACCACGAATCACAACGGAAACCAGCCAGACGGAGACAGGATGTGCCACCAACGGACGAAGCTGGACCCTGGCCGGGCCTGACGATGCTCTACAGGCACAGGGGTGACCTGAGCCAAGTCCTCTAGAGTTGAGAAAATCCGATGACTTCGCTTTAGTCTTCGGGCTTGCTCAAGGCTCCTAGATTACCGAGATGCGATCGAGAACGAGGACAGTGGCTACCAGCAGGAGTACTTCATGAACAGCCGCGGCCTGGACCCCCTGTTCGGGGCCCGGATCTGGCTTCGTCCGTGGCAGCAATGGTTCCGTCGGTACTTGCGAGGTTGGACTTTGCCCATCGGTTCTTCACAGCCAACGAAGATCTGAATATTCTCCTGAACAGGGTGCAGGATAATAGTGGTTGTGGCGTGGCTTGCTGGAACCGCATGTCTTGCCACAAGCTTGAATGCAGTTCTCCGCTACTTCGTTGTGCAGGATAAACTCGCACAGGAGCTCGGTGAGAAAGAGAGGACCGGTCGAACAGATTTCGGATCCCAAGGCCGTGTTGAAATTGCGTGCACATATGCATCTCCTTTGTCCATGCAGGAGTCTGCGGGCTAAGTGGGAAGGCCGTCAACAAGATGTGCACCAAAGCGAGGCCTCAGTAAAGACGAAGCAGGAGGAGCAGACCATGCACTGCCCTTAGTCGCTGCACTCCGCTCCGCCATAACAGCTTGTATCGGTGTGGATCCAAGGAGTGAAGTCGTTCAGGACAGGAAGCAGACAGTTCCTTGCAGCCTCGAATACAATCGTGCCTGCTTGACTGGCCCGTAGAGCAAACTAGCAGCAGGACTGCCTGACGGCGCGCCTGCGCAGCCTGAATGAGGGGGCGGCTGCACACTTTCGGTGCAATCTCAACCAGTATGACCAGAAAAAGCAAGAGTTCTCCCTTTCAAAGCTTGCCAAAGTCTACCAGAACTATTGGAAAGACAATGAGAATCGTGCCAATCAAGAGGCCAGAAGTCTAGCATTTGGCAGTTATAGTCATACCATCCCATGCTCTGTGCAAATTGTCAGGTGCAAGAACGTGGTGATGCTGTCTATGAACTTCTCCGCATCCCTGACAAGATCGCCATAGACGGGCAGCTGCGAGACGTCCAGGCGACAAGTTCTGTGAGCTTGACAAGTCCATGCCGCATGCCACGGCGGATACGCGTCTCAGACTTCTAGCCTAGACTGCTTCTGCAGGATCTCGGCCGAGTGCCCAGAAAGCAGCGACGTATCCGCCAACCGCACCGGGACTTCGAGAAGCTTATGTACCAAGCTTTGAATGCCCACAAGATCATGAAGCAGATGCTCTGCGACTCATCCAAGAGGGACCACAACGAAGTGGCCAGGTCGGGTCGGGTGGGGGATGTCAGACTTGGAGTCGCCAGAGTCGTGCAGGTGGTGTCAATATGAGCCTGATGCCAATGGGCCCCCGAGCGTGCTGGCCATCGGTCTGCTGGACTTCCTGCAAGACAATCAGGCGAGGCGCACAGGCTGCGAGCAGCCGAGCAGCCTCTGAGCCCTGAGTCTGAGCCTTTAAGCGTCACTGCGACAAGTTGCAAGGCGCTGGCAATCGATGCAGGACTGATGCGGGGGAATGCTGTCCATCCTCCCTTTGCGAATTAGAAGGCACCGGCTGGAGAAGTGCTGCCTTACTGGGCGGCGTCTGATTGGAGTTCCGGTGCCAAGATGTACTCTAGATTACAATAGTCCGCGACATGTCCTGAAAATTGAGTTCTTGCGACCTGGAGACTACCCCACACTGGGGTTTAGCATAAGGCAGTGATGCGAATTCTCGCCCTGGATGTGCAAGTCTCTGAAACAGCTTCCATGCACCGACTTAATCATTGCATGCGACTTTCCTCGCAGGGTGCGACAGGACACAGTAGCAAACACCCTTGCATGCGTCAGGCCACCGAGGAATAAATCGAAGGCCCAAGCAGTTGCCATCCATCACCAAGTCGGTGATGAAATGACCCCCGGGCCACAGGAATGGAGCGTGGGTTGGGATTGAGCGCCGGGTGAAGTCTCGCAAGGTATGTCTCGCCCTTTTGAATCATCCATGCAACTCGAACTGCGGGATGAGAGTGGAAGGTCTCAGAGGGTGCAGCTGCATTCGCAAGTCCCAGCTCGCGTGGCCCGTATGAGACGCAGCGCATCTGCTGGACATGGCCAAGCGAAGCAGCAAGGGGCAGACATGCAATTCTCCAGTGTCGGACACGGGCCTGATGCTGGCACTACGCCGGCCCTTCGTCAGTAAGCGACGTGGGTAATCGCTCGTCAGGACTTCGTCCTCGCGAAGAGCTGCTGGTTCAGGACAAGTACAAGTACTTCAGGCGCCACGATCGACGCACCAATTTGCCTCCCGACAGAGATAGCCCGTGGCCCCCCATTTAGCGGTCGGTGCTGCCGGGACCCTGCGCTTGGGCAAAACAGCAAAAAAAGGCACGGCGGCATGCACCGGTGAGGTCCTGCATCGTCTTGGAGTTCCCGGACGCTCGTTGCCTGCTTGCTGCACTGCAAGAGTTCCTGAAGCGTGCGCAGCGGCTATTCCTTTACCAGGCCTTCCTGTGGGGTCTGCGGCCTTCTCTCAAGCCTTCGGCGCACTCGTGCGATGCCAGGTTCGAAATCGCTTTCGTTTGGCCTCCGACCTCGGCGAGTATTGCATTGCCTTGAAGTTCCAGCTTCAGCTGAAGGACAGCATGGGGAAAGAGGAGGGCTGCAGGATGCGCCCTCGGCATATAACATGCTTCCACCAGCCATGGCAACTCAGGACTCGTCAATCCACTACTCCGAGCTTCGCATGTGCTTGAGTGGTAAGTCCAAGAAGAACAACACAGTGCAGCAGTATCGCGACACAATGAAGAAGGTGGAAGAGATCTTGCACAGCAGCTGTGATGTTCCTACCTCCGAGACGACTTTAGTGGCACAGTATCTCTCGACCATGCTGCGAAGCCGAAGCATTCACCATTCTGACATCATCTTCCTCCGCTGCAAAGACGTCAATCTGGAGGCTGGGAGCTGCGGGAGCTTGCAGTGTTGCAGTTTGTATTGGCAGCTGCATAGCTCCTTGCGCTCTGAGGTGGACGGCGAGGAGGTCTTCGCCCAGTCGGCCGAGCTGACGAGCTGCCAACTTTTTGTCATTGAGCGAGAGGCCAGGGGAAAAAGCCACAGACCCGGAGCCGTTTCTTCTCTTGCTCTTCTTGTGAGAGGCGGGTGATGGCGTGGTGAAGACTGGCGACCGGATTCGCTTGAAGTCCAAATTCACACAGAAGTTTCTGGATGCTTGGCCCTGCTTGGCTGCAGTGACTGTAGTGCCAGTGCATCATTGGGGACGGAAGCCAAGCCTTGCCTGCCAAGGATGTGCACGCCAGCGGGCATTTGAGATGTCGCCTCCCAGATTTTTCAGAGGCGCCATTGCAGAGTTTAGAGCCTTTGGTACAGAAACGCGGCGGGAGCTGCAGGACTACGACATGACCTTCACCGTTGAAGCAATCGGATGCAGAGACGACTATGCTCTTAGCCGTGTCATGTCAGCAATGAGGGTACACGAGGCTTTGTCAGTCCGGCCAGCCTGAAGCTGCCGGGCTTCTGTGCTCTTGCAACCGCAGCCGGCAATTGTATGCAATCACAGGCTTTGGAACGGTCCTTTGTGCCGTTGTCTTACAAAGTCTCTAAAGATGTTTGACCCTTTCAAAGGAGATGCAATCGAGGTTTGATGGCCTGGCTAGGACTAGAATCTGTTTTCGATGGCGTGCTGTTGTGTGAGGGAACTGATGGTCTTGCATGTGCTTGCAAGCTTTGCAAGTCTTCATGCAGCGATTGCACATCGATACAAGCATACAGTATGCCAGCATAGATCTCGACAGGACGACCACTCCCAAAATCACCCCATAATGGTATTCCACTCAAGGACTGCTTTCAAGACCAATCCAATGGCAAAGCGTGAGAGGACTGGTTGTGAGGACTCGCAAGACAAACTGCAACCACACTTTGATGAGAGCACGCACGTTCCAAAAGTCGAACTTCGAGCACTGCCGCGAGAGCGCGATGTCGCGAGAACGCGGAGGCCCGAGGGGGGACGGGACTACGGCGGAAGCGCGACGACTTCTGGAGGCGGAAAGGCGAGGGGTCGGCGGTGGAAATGTGCGGTAACTTTTCCGATGAAAACGTGGCGAAAGCCAACAAGTGCCAACGGCATTGGGACGAGCACAACTTTACACGGGCAGTGATATGACACCACACTGAACAGCCCGAGAGGCCGAAGAGCTTGGCCCTGTGACTTCGGAGCCTTGCACTGGGCGAAAGCGCGATTTGTGCATGCCGACAGCGCCTGTATTCTGTAGTGAAAGTGCCGGCAGTGGCCTCCTTGACTGCCGTTGTCAGGCGGAGCTCGGAATGTTTGCAGTGTTGCTCCTCGTTTGTCATCCCGAGATGCCGCATCCGACAGAAACTGTTATCGAGCAAGCCGTAGATAGTTGATGTTCGACCCAAGCTCGACGAGTGTTTTTGCTGCTCCACCAATCTGTTCTGGGCACCCGATCCCTTTCTCAGGCTCATTCGATGGTGAACGCCTTCATGTTATTCTCATTCGGGACTTGAGCAGAGAGCCAGCACCGTACGTAAAGCTGCCCTGGTCCCAGAGAAAAAAGTTGGCTGGACCAACTTTAACAAATCTTTCCTTCGGTCTTCTGAGACATTGGAGAACAAGCAAAGGATGGAGAAGCCGGCAGTCCGTTAGAGACGTTCACTTATGAGAGTTTGGGCGCTGCCAATCCTTCTGCAGCACCCAAGCTCTCTGAAAGCCAGCGTACTGGAAAGTGCATGCCTGAGGGATGGCTAGGTTCAAGATGCTACTCGGCATGACTCGTCACCTTGAACCCTGCCACAACAAACCCTGACATGGCAAATTCGCAACAAGCTTACACATATCAGCGAAGACTCCTCACTCGGGCCGATGCTTTGACACGTGTTGTTAAGTGGCCTGGCCTGGAAAGCCTTACTTTGGAATGCAACCAAAAAGCACCCTTGTGGACCAACATTGGGAGCCGTTTGCGTGTGCCACAGCCTTACCTTACTGGATGAGCTCTCGAGTCCGGCACAGTCCCGCAAAGGCTGTGGAATGAAGGGCAGCTTGACCGAGTTCCGAAGTGTGCACACGGAAACGTCGTTGAGACTGAAGGCTCAGTGGGGAAGCTTCGCCTGTGGTGTGATTTCGCCTTTGGAATAAAGTTCGACTCCAGGTCAGTGCCACCAATTTCGTGACCGTAAGGCAGGCATGGTGAGTCTGCTGAATGTGCTCTGTTGTCTTGCCTCAGTGATGGCTGCACCTTCTGCATACTATGCCTCCTTGGCAGTGCCAGCCCTCGGCCACTTGCTAAGACGCCAAGGCACACATAGTTCAATAGACGGATTGTAAACAGGCAGGGTGCCAACTTCTTGACATCATTCGGCGAGAAGCTTTCCGTGAAGAGCGAGCCGAATGACGTTTCGATCTTAAGAATACATTTTGCCAATGTTGCTGCCCGTTCACATGTTATCTGGTTTGCTACACGAGCAACCATGAGACGTGGCACTGTAAGGCCGCACATGAGGCTGGCCAAGTCTTTACGATCTTCAGAGACGGTGCGTTGCTACTCGACTTTCATTCGACACACAGCGGGAGCCGTGCTGCCATCAGGACATGTCGGGACCACCTCCAGATATTCTGTCAATAAGGTTAACAAGATGAACGTGTTGCATCTTGAGAAGCCAAAATTGACGTCCTCAACATGTTTGTTTTTTCACCTGGATTGGTTTTTTGCCCCACCAGTTGGTTCATTGCTCTGAAACCGCAGGACATTGGCACTCGAGACCTCCGACGAAATTCTTCAAAAGACAATGATGGAAGCCCACATGCGGACGGAAATTTCCAACGGAGACGTTGATGTTCAAGGGTCGTCCTTCCGAACTGTCCCACCGGAATTCAAGACGATGATGTGGAGCATCGCTGGGCATTTCCGAAGCTTGGTGGACATTGGACGCCCCTCCCGCGCCTTCACGTGCCACCCATGCATAGTTTCAAGAGCCTTGTAATCTGGAGGCCATGTTGGACACTCAAAGCATGCAGCTTCCCACGAGGCAGAGCTCTTATGTTTTGTCGATCCGCTGATCGGCTCGCACATGTCACAGTGCGTTGATTGCCTGTTTCTGCCGAAGTCCAACCGTGAGTGATGGTATAGAACCTCGCTTGTTGCAGGCATCAAGTCTGCACAAGTTGTGGACCAGGGCCTCCAAGAATCTTGCAGCCATCCTGCGATGCCTTTTTGTGATGATGGAGTTCCCGCAATGTGTTGGTGGTCGGAGGCGGGGCAAGCAGCGGCTTGGTTTAGGCTCAGCGCTTTTCACGTCTAGAGTCTAGAGCTACGCCGGGGTCGGACTGTGGTCTCCTGACCTCTATGTTCTCAAGCCGAGCAGCCGCGTGAGCTCATACTTCGGTAAGGAACGGGATCGGGGATAGTTCGGCGCTTGGGTAACCCGGAAAGCTTCCGTGAAGCGCCAACTCCGAAACAGCAAGCATTCGCTGTCGATGCCAGATTTGAGCATTCACGGCCAATACCAACCGGCGTCTGACATTCACAATTCGAGATATAGGTCTGGAATCTGTCATGTGGGCACATTGCTTTGTTGCCTTGTTGGGGTTAGCCCTTAAGCACCACTCGGCACTTGTGTCATTAACATCAGCAAAAGACTGAGCACGAAGCGTGTTGGAGAACCGCTGTCCATCTTCCAGTAGTGCCCGATGCTAAGATGCCACTTTCTTGCCCTTTGGCCTTGCCGTTCGTGTTTACATCGGTACGTCGTACGTGTACAATATTTTTACAATCATTGATGCAGGTATGTCTTGGATACTTTCGCGACGCGAATGACGCAGCACTCCTCCCTGCCGAGGATCGGTCGCGGGGAGGGCAGGCTTAGGTCCGGCATGATTGCTTGGAAAACTGTGCACGGCTAGTCAAACAGTGCATTTCTTGCTCACCAGGGAGTTTTCCCAAATTCGGTTCGCTTTTCAGGATCATCGCGCTAGTGTCAGCCGTGCAACTCGTTCGTGACATTTCCGCAATCATATTAGTGCTGGTTGGTGTTTGCTCTTGAGTCGCTGTGGAGCACCCTGGCTCTCATTGTGACAGTACGTTCGTCCTCCATCCATCCCAGGAAAAGAGAAAATGCCTGATGGTGAGCTGGATCTGACTTGTGCGTTGCTGCCGAAGAAGTTCATGCGATTTTGTTCCGCTTTGTTGTCGAACCTCTGGGTTTGCCAGAAGCCGGACGAGATTGAGGCGGGTGTGCCTAACGAGATTCAACAACTCCAGCGAACACGCGGCTTTCCAACCTTGCAGGCGATTTTCACAGTTCCACGAGAACAAGAACGGCATGAAAGGGAGCTAGCTACGATTGATCGCGAAAGAATGCACTTGCTGAGTATGGTGGGTTCCTACACCTGCGATATGGTGGCACGCAGGCTCGAAATTGGCCTTCCAGCTTTACCATGCTGCATGGTCGCAGGTCAATTTCATCGTTGGAGTTCCGTCGTACCAAGGTAAAGCCTATGCTGGACAAGTTACGTGTAGCTGGACAGCGGCCTCTCAGTCGCGACGAGGCCCGATGGCAGCCATGGCGTGAAGCCTTCCCTTGCGTCCTTGAGCTCTGCAAGCGATCTTTTGGCTTAGTGCACCATGTTTTTCAGACACCTTTTGGACCGGACCGCTGAATTCTAACAACGTCAAAGCACTCTCGAGTTGCAGGTGCTAGTCTTCCAAGACTTCGCCAGCCTGTGCATGGCACTCGTGCAGAGCATCTTTGACAATGAGATGAGATGCTTGTCGCTCTCGAACCAGGCAGATGCAGCTTAGAACTTTCTACATTTTCAGCCCGTCTTGGCGGATTGGACAGGCCAGTCATCACCATCACCATCACGGTGCCACAGCCATTTCGGACAAGGACAGCTTTCATTCTGCTCAACTCGTACGTGGAAAACTAACACCTCTCGTCCCCTCGATTCAGGAGAGAGCTGGCCCGCAAAGCGGACAGAGTCCCAGCCACAAGGATGCTGTGGCGATTCCGCAGAACGTCGATGATGGTGAGCAAGGACTTGGAATGGCGGATAGCATGCCACGTATGCAGTTTCGCTCGAAAAGCGGCAAGCACGTGATGTGATGCCTTCAGGAGATGCATTGAATACGAATGTCCTCCTTGCCTCGAATGCTGACAAGTTCAGAGCTAACACACTGTCACAGGCAAGTTGGACTGTTCGTGCAGGCATCTCAAGTGCAACACGCGCGGTCATGACACGACAGGACGCTCGAGCAGCTGTTGTTGCCGAGATCATTCCGCCCATCACCATCAAAGCACTGGTGCATTTGTTCCTCTATGCCCTTCACCAGGCCGTTCCCGAGTGAGTGATGCACTGGAGATGCTGACTATAGTGACGACAGCGGGGTTGAGCGACAGAGCACGTACTGTTGCTGTTGACTCTGTCGTCGTGATGACGATGTTCATGACGATGATACTGATGGTGATGTCAAGGCTGGCAGTGGTGGTGGTGGTGGTGGTGGTGGTCGTGGCGATGAGTGATAGCTCGGAGACAGACAGTGGAGCACTTCCTGCGAGGAAGCTATAGCGTTCAGAAGTGCTACAAGAGACACAGAGGCGCGCGTTTTCTGTGTGCATGTTTCCAGTGCACCGCACGCAACACCGCATGGAAGCTTTCCAACTGAGTCTAGCTTGATGAAGAGTTTGTGGCGGGGCCGGAGTGCAGGCGATTCGTTTTTTTTGAGGATGGGAAGCGCAGGTCCGCATTCAAGGTGTAGGGCCTGTCAGGGTGGTAGAACAACCAGCTGAGCCAGCCAGAAGTCCTCTTTTCGGAGCAAAGCTTGATTAAACACCCTAAAGAGCCTGTCATCTGTGCGGACTACTGTAGTGCTTTGTGCAGATTCCTGTTCGGGTCATCTCGGGAATCATCAACCAGTGCGTCACGGCGCTGGCTGCGTTGATGAAGCTCGGCTGAAGTCGCGAACTCATCGACTACAATTGGTTCATGTTGATTCGCAATCTGTGCAGTTCACATAGGCAAGGCCTTTGACACACAAAGGACTGCTCTACCTCTTCTTTGACCCTGTCTTTATTCCGGCTAGCCATCTCGAGCTGAGGACGTTGACCGGCAAATCCAATGCCGAAGTCGGCCTAACGGAGGCCTGCACGAGCCGCTGTGTCTTTTCCAGTTGTGGCGGTTGTGTTGGGTTTGGATCTCAACAATCGGAAGCACTTCCGGTTCAGATTGCCACTGAAACACATGGAGCAGGCGTTGCTTGCGCATGCTTTCGCAGCTGTCGAGTCAGGATCATCCTCACGAATCGACACAGTAACAGCGGCTGGTCGACTGGATGCCACAACATGTGCATTAGGTTTAGTAGATGTCACAACAATGGGAACACCCCAGTGAAGGGTGCGAGCTTTTGGTGACCTTGGATGTCAGGCTTTAGCCGCAAAAGAGCTGTCGGGGTCCATCCGATTGCTTCTTGCCTTGTGTAACTTCTCTCTTGTGTACAGGTCGCCAGGAGATCTTTATAAACATGTACACTTGGATTGACGAGAATCCCTGTGCCCGGAAGTCGAGCATAGCTCGAAGCACACGCACCTGCTTGACATCCCTGCACTGCAGGCCCTCACTTTAAAGCAAAGAAACAAAGCCTTGTGACATGTCACTCGCTCGTCAGGATGCCCCAGATGCCTCCGGATCCTGCGACTACGACGTTTGTGAAGCAATCTCACAAGCCATGACAGAGGGAGCTCAGTTGGTGCCCCGAGCCCGCGTTGCCCAGCTGCAGGCCCGGGTGCCCGGGCCCGGGAGCTAAAAGCAAATGCTCTCTGTTGCTCTGCTTGCAAACGCTGCTTGACTGCTTGACTGCTTGACTTGTCAGGCCGAGAGAGGTGCCGATTGCCTTCGAGCCCATGTGCAGAAGATGATGGAGGTCATGTTATGGCACGTTACATGCGGCGCGATTTCTTGCTTCAGTGCAGGAGGGGAGCTTCGAATTCTCTTCTCATCGTGGCCCGAAGTTGAACCTGAGCACTGAGAGGGTCAGCACCGTCGGATTTGTGTGGACGCGGTTGGCAGGAGATATCCAGGCCTGTGCTAGTCTGTGCTTTATGACACAAACAGCTGTTCTCGAATGATCGCCCACGGATCGTGATGTGTCAGGACACAAGGTGCTTGCTCGTCACTACCACTCGGTTCCGCATGATCCTTTTGAGAGTGCCGGCCAGAGCATCGGCAATGCCGCAACCTGCTGATCTTCACGTGCTGTCTGAGCCGCGCAACATGCAAGACTTGAAGCGCGTGATTTTCGACTTGAGGACACTGGACTCGTTGCTTGAGAGTGTCAAAGGCCGCCAAGTGTCCAAATGCCCTCAAAGCTTCGTGAGGATGCGCCAGATCCTATGCTTGGTCTGGGATGGAGAAGAAGGATTGAAATTTCAGCGATTGGTATTCGAGAGCTCCGGACGTCGACGTTCGTTCCAAGAGGCCTGGCTGTAGGCTGCTGTAGCTGGTAAACAGAAGACGAAGTCGATCCCATCTGCAATTTATGCAGATTGTAGGGGCTGTAGGTTTTGCGCAAAGTGCCGCGCAAGCAGCAAGATAGCGGCGAAGAGGATGGAAAGTGCCCAGGCAGCGTTTTTTTGCCAGGTGGCAAACCTGCTGCCCCCACTCCCTTCTGCGGTGCCTTGCCTCGTTTTTGTTTGCTCTGCAGTTTCTTGAGTTGATGATGCCTTTTGCTTTTGCTGCCAGTGTTTTTCGAGTGTTTATGTTATTTTGCTTTTTTTTTGGCTTGTTTGGCATCCAAAACTGGAGTTTTGGGCGTTTTTGTCTGGATGTTTTGCTGGAACTGCAGCTTTCGTTTGGTTTTGTTGATTTTTGGGTGGCTTCTGATGCCTTCGTTTTTTTGGTCTGTCTTGCCTAACTTCTCTGTTCTATTCTGTCCTGGAAACCATGCATGGCCCAATTATAATTGCGTCAAGTTTTTCTGTAATGCCCTCTCCAAAATAAAGCCCTAAGCGCGAAAGTCCTGCAAATTACAGCGCTGCGTGGGTTGTCGGAAGTGTAAAAACACGAGGGTGGCAAGTCAGCCACTGTCATGTATCCCCATGTCCTGGAGCCAAGGAAGGAGACGGCATCCATCCGGATGCGAGCACGGGGAATTCTGGAGTCAGCAGTTAAGTCTACTTCGCTGGAGTCCCTGCGCGAGACTTGTCAAGTCCGCAGGGGTGGCATTCCGCTGGTATCGCAGCTGCACCAATGATGTGACACTGTGAGTCTGTGAGCCTGCACCAGCATCTTCGGGATGGGATGCGACCCCTCCCTCCTCCACCTCCTCCTTCAAAATGCTTCTTTCAGATATCTCAGTAGAGCACCCTCAGATCGAGCATCGCAAGACGCCGCGGAGCACACTGAGCCACTGAGGTCAGCGTGACATTTGTGCAGAGCACGGGGGGCCTTGGGCTGAACGCGCAGCTGGACATGCTCGTCCTGACGCGATGCAGCGTAACTGCCGCTCAACAGCTAATCTTTCACTCGCACCGCCCAGCAAGTTTTTCAAGAAGTGTCGTTTTCTGCGAGCTGCAGTACGAGAAGCAAAGGTCGTCTCGTTCAACAGCTTCTGGTCAAAATTTTGGAGGTGCAGCGCGAGTCAGTGTAGTGCATGTGCAAGCATTGCATCGCAGGTCGGACGACGAAAGCCACTACGAACGGGAGGTGACTCAAGCAAGCCTGGATACAGACTCAGAAGACGACCGCTTGCCGGACTTCTCCGAAAGTGTGGTGGCCACCTCCAATGACCACGCCGACAAGTGCGAGGCCGTTCGCGGTGGTCGCAGTCGCGGTGACGCTTTAAGCTGCGGCAGCTGCCTGCGTTCCTGAATGAATCCCGGCGAGGCCTTGCACGGTCCCTGGGACTTGGAGGACTTGCAAGGAGTCTGGTTCCTCTCCGAAGCGAGCCCCAAGGACAGGGCTTTCACGGCCAGCAACTGTTGGCACACTTCCGACTGCGCTCCAGGTTCGACTTCAGTTTGGGTCCACCCTCGAAGTCACTTTCTTGAGTGACGGGGAAAGGCAGCGATTTCGCCGACATTTGGTTCGGTGCTGAGCCCGTGCAGGTGTGAAGCTGTCACCCTTGCCTGTTTGACCGATCCAGGCCACCATTCTAGCAGAAGGTGCAGTTCCGCGAGCTGGCAAAGCCTCACAGGTCAAGGGGCGAGTAGGGAGGTGTCACAGCTCCCCTTCTGCCGTACAGGCATGGGCGGTCGTCCCAACGGACAAGACGGACATCAAGACGATTCAGAAAGAAACGGGGGTGGGGGCCGTCTTGCTCGAAGGTGGCGACAGCAGCTCACGTGTTGCTTTTTGAGAGCAGGCAGTTCAGAATGCCCGTCTGGCGCTGACGCGCGGAGAAGGAACCTGAGTCAGACGTTTGATCCTCGCCGAAGAACGGTGAGAATCGGCGAGAGTCGAGGCTTCGCTTCCCGGACCAGCCGAAAGGCTCTACATGGGAGGAGTAGTCTGTCCTAGTGACCTAGTGTTGCTCGAGAGGAGTTCTTATCCTGTCCTGGAGCCAAACAGGCCTCCGCAGGTGACGACGTAGCTCGAGATGTGTTGCCCAGCGTTTGTTTTAGATCCCGCTGCGCGCTCTGGTCCGGACATCATGCTCGCACCAAGTGCCGGAAAATGAATCGTCTGCTATAGATTTGTGAGTGCACAGCGCTTCGAGATGCTTCGAGGTTCCATGCAGCAGAGTTTGTCCTGGCAGCCTTCCATCCTTTGAGTTAGCAAGTTCAACATTGCAAAGGCAGTCGGCACAAAGCATCCTGTGGCAAGTTTGCCAAGCATGCCACCTTCAGTGGAGAGGTAGCCGAGCAATTGTTTCTGCACTTTGCTACCTTGGTTGATGATTAGTAACATTGGGTCGACATCATTGCAGGTCGGAGCGCGAATGAATCGATGTAGGTTGTACTTACGTGGTCACCACACGACGTTGCAGTACCGCATCTAGTGATCCAATGCTGCGGCTTGCCAGCGTGCAAGATGTTGCGTCTCTCTGCTTATCAGTTCGATTCCTGTTGACGAAGTTCATGCAGGCTCATGCTTGTGCACGGCTTTGCGTTTATCGTCCTGTTAGGAAGTCTTTTCCGCGGCTGGGGATCTTCGGATTCAGAAGGCAAGAGTCTGATTTGCATCGTTCTAGGCGGATGCACTGAATAAAAGACTGGCATGCACAGGAGATGACAGCGAAGAAGATGAGTGGGTCCCTCATTGGTACCCTTTCCGCTTTCGGCTGCTTCGCTTTGCCTTGCCTGCTACGCCCGTCGCACTCAGGTGGTGTTGCTGGAGGTTGTGGAGGCCTTGTGCGTCTTCTCCGTGTTTGCATGTCGTCGTTCACGTTCAAATGGCTGCGATGCCAATTCTCACTGGCAGCTCTTCCCACCGTATATCCAAGATTCGCCCGGCAGGGGCTCCGGTCTGCGAGAGCTGCCTTCTCCGACGCGGAGTGCCAAGTCCTGTACTCCCAGGACCATTCAGCGTGGGAACCAGGTCGGCGTTTTTGCAATGCCCTGCAGCGAGGCGCCGTCCGGTTCTGTCTCGAGGAGCACCGCGTGCATGTGCGGCGGCCTGTTGCTTCATGTCTTCAGCTCCGAAGGGTCTCAGTCTCCTTTTATGGCACACTTCGGACACACCCTCGGTATGGGTGGGGGTTGCCATGCGTGCGACCTATTTCCGGGTATACGACCGGGACCTACGCTTCAAGAGTGGGGGATATACGAATCACTGAGCTTCCCTGAGCCCCAAGCCCTAAAGGCCAAGTCCTGAATCCAAGCAGGCGAGCAGAGAATTTCGCATATCATAGTACGCACATACACACACTCACACACACAGATATGTATAATATATATATATATATGTGTATGTGTATATGTGTAGAGCGCTGCATTATATTTCAGAAAACATGCGGGATTTTCACGACACCATGCCTCAGAAATATGGAAATATAGAACAGTTTATCAGACATATTTCTGAGATTTTAGGAAATTTCGTTTGGATTTTTCGGAAATATGCAGCATTTTCAGAAAAGATTTAGGCCTTTTCAGAAGTCATGCGCCCCCCCCCAACAGAAGAAGGGGTACATGTGCATTTCCAAGCTTTGCATGCATGGGGTTCAGGGTTCAGGAATTAGGGTTTAGGATTTAGGGTTTGCACCAAATGCATATCCAGGCTTGGTATACATGCATGGGGTTAAGGGTTAGGGTTTAGGGTTTAGGAGTTTTGAGTTTAGGATTTAGGTTTGGGCCCTTTGCATTTCCAGGCTTGGCATAAACGCATGGGTGCTGGCGAATGTTGGCGTTTTATCTGCCCGAAAACCCGCGCTTGTTTCTGTAAAATCGGGTGTTATTTCTGAAAAGTCGTTCCGTGTTCCACATTTCTGAAATGTGTGCACATTTTCTGAAAACAGCGTTTCATGCGTTGAACACTGTTTCTTGAACATCCCATCACCCTATGTACAATATATGTATCTCTCTCATATATGTATATATGTATATATGTAGATAGGGCTCAGAACACAGGCGACAGCGCCTGCTTGCTGAAGCCCCAGACGCCCATGCCATGGCCCTTCGGGGAAGGGGGTCGCCACGAGCCGGCTCGGCAGCACCGTGACCGAGGACAAG
>BGNK01006034.1:0-29114 GCA_003297005.1 Symbiodinium sp. clade A Y106
TCGCTGGAGGGGGGGGGGCAGGGCGGAACAGGGTCTTGGTTCAGGGGGATGCCGCCGCTTGCAGACGAAAACCTGCAGACGGCGTGCGTGACATATTTAACACCCATGCGTGAGACGGCATGCTGGCCACACCAAAGAGTGGATCCTCATCGCGCATGCACGCAGCCCTTTTGTTGTCTGGCCCCAGGTGCAGGCACTTACTTAGTTTTCAGCCTAGTTTTCAGCTCATTCACTCGATCCACCACGACCTTCAGCTCGATCTTGCCAGCGTTGAGATCATCCGCCCATGATCTTATCGAACTCTCGACGTCGGGCCTGGCGTCTTTGCGGATTTGCACACATTGCTTGTCCTGCATTCTGTCCCAGACCACCCACAGATCGCCAGTTGTCCTCTTCACGGGTTTCACGTAATAGGGCGTCCATTTGCCGGAGCTCGCAGACTTCGACTTGTTTGCTTTTTTTTTGGCAGCCAGGGCAGCCTGCTTCTCGAGATCGACCGGCGGGGCTTTCGTGAGAACATCCTCCAGATAGTCGGGCTCAGCAACATATGCAATGCGGGCAGTGACCTGGGAAGACCTGGCCTCGGAAGGGACGTTCTGAAGAACTGAGAATTGTAAATGTTTCAGCCGAGCATCGGGGTCCGGTTTTCGGTCGGAGCTGGCAGCAGCAGGTGCGGCCGGAGCATCCTCCTGGGGAATGAAAGATTCACTCTGAAACGATAGGTCGATATGAAGCACTGCCCGAAGCGAACATGCGTGCAGAACCAGCCTCCGATTCGGACAATTCCTGAATCTTCTCTTGCAGATGATCCATCAAAAGCGTCCTTTTTTTGCTGATCTGCATCTGCAATGTCGTTTCCTGGACATCGGGAAGCCGATATTTGCAATCTAGATATCGACACAAAATGCCATAGACAACGCCTCCAGAGTTTCTGCATCTTCCGCTGTTGCAGCGACATCTTCTTCCCCGAGGTTCCACTCGGCGGATATGCGAGCTGTCAGTTCATCTGTTTCTGAAGCCTGATCATGCATTCAACGGCCGGCCGCACATGTCGAATCATTCCACAGAATGCACTCAGGATCTACAAAGGTGCCTCCAAACCCCACATGGCCGCCACGTCGGTGTCATCATCTTCTTCCGGCTCTTTCATCACGTCCATGATCTCCAGGATTTTTGGATATCGCCCTTGAGACATCGTTCAGTGTTTGGAAGAACACAAGATTTGTTATCGAAAGGAACTGGGATGCTGACGTGCCAGAGCTTCCTCAAGGACCTGTCGGGTTTAGGGTTCAGGGCATTTAGGGTTTTAGGGGTGTTGTTTATAAATGAGTTACTGCGGTTTGGGTTACCTCAGCGGGACCCAGAAACATCGGTTGCAACCCAGCAGCTGCAGCATCATCTTGATCTCCACGACGTGCAAGAAGATCACATCTTTATCCAGGTTAGCCGTATGCTTTTGGACAAAAGCATCCCAGACTCGCCCCAAGCCGTCCGTGCTGTATGGCAGCAGCGGGCTGGCATCCACCAGCGGCCTCAACAACCGCAAGTGTTCCTGCGTGCATAGCTTCAATCGCGTTTGCATGCATGCGTCGTACATGATGAATGCACACTTGGAACTACTCGGCGTACCATGGATCATGCGGGGCCAGTCCTCCAGCTGAGCTCTTGATGCCATTTTTGTCTTAGGCGGCTTGCATACAGCAGCAAAGAGCTGGACACCGTCCTTTTGCAGCTGCTGCTTGAAAGCATCAGGCGCGCCTTCCACGAGACGACACACAATGTCATTGCACTGCTCATCGTCCGGAGTGAACTCCACCATGCCCGCGGGGCGCCCGCGGCCACGTGACATCTCGAGCTGGGTTCGAGCAGAAATTCAATGCTGCATCATTCAAGACAAATATTGTGACAAACCGGCTTTGCATGCAGGCAGCAATTCCAAGCACTCACAGAGTTGGACCCGGGCCCACCTGCTTGAATGACACGTTTCTTCGTGATGCCCATGGATGTCCTTGGAGCTGCGGGCAAAACATAGCCAGATACGAGGAGTGACACATTTGGGATATTAGTCCTTGTGGTGGTGGTGGTGGTGGTGGTGGCGTTGGTACATGGTGGCAGTCAGGGTGGCAGATATGCCAACGCCTGACGAGGTGGTATGAAGCTTGAGGTGGTACAGGTACATGGTACTGGCAGTCGTCAGCGCGGCAGATGCCGTCGCCTGAGGTGGTATGATGTTTGAGGTGGTACATGGTACTGGCAGTCGTCAGCGCGGCAGATGCCGTCGCCGGAGGTGGTATGATGTTTGAGGTGGTACGTGGTGGCAGTAAGGGCGGCAGATGCCAACGAGGTGGTGTATAGGTGGTGGCAGTCAGGGTCGCAGATGCGAACAGTACATAGAAATAGTCCTGGCATCCAGGACAGTATTATACAGTGATTATGGTGTTTACGAGTAGTACAGTGCTAGTATTTACTCGTAGAATGCAAACGTACAACCTCGGAGCGTCTCCGCTTCACGAGGTTGTTTGTAGTAGTTGTAGCAATCAGCAGTAATAGCAGTAGTAGTAGTAGTAGTCGTAGTAGTCCTGCTGAAGCAGCAGGAGTAGAAGTAGTAGTAGTAGTAGTGCTAGAAAGCACTTATTGAGTGCTCCGTACCCAAAAATATCGTAGCATAGAAGGATGAAGTACAAAGCACTTTCACTGCTCCGCATTGGGGTCGTCGAGTATTAGTATAGTAGCAGTAGTAGTACTACTAGTACTAGTAGTAGTAGTAGTAGTAGGAGTACTTAGCAGCAGTAGTATAGTGGAAACACAAAACAGATTCCAGGCCACAGACTGCCAGGCCGCCCGGTGTAGACGTCCTGCGCAGCTCACCATGCACGATTGAGAGAGAAGAGCGAGAGAGAGAAACAGACCAAAGAGAGACAAACAGAGACAAACTTGTTCACCCGGCCGAGCAGGTTGCATCTCCTAATCACCGGAGGCGATTACTTAGGAACCCCAAAAGGACATAAGCATAAGCTTTTTATAGGGATATCCCTACCTTATTGGGCTTCATTACAAGGGGGTTTTTTAGGGATATCCCTATCCTAACTTTTGCTTATGTGCTTTTTTGGGGCCCTAAGCACACCCCAAACGGGTTGCCGGCGCCGCTGTGGGCGTCTTCGTGGCGCCCCGGTCGGGTGCGCGAGCCCCTAGTCGAGCCCCTAGTGCCCTCAGACGCCGTCGACGGCCTCAGTAGTAGTAGTACTAGTAGTAGTAGTAGTAGTAGTAGTAGTAGTAACGGTAGTAATGGTAGCATAGTATCACCGCAATGAATGCAATCGAGCATCGACAAGCGGACGCTGCTGGACCACGGGTAGCCAGCCGACATCCTTAGAAGCAGAATAGTAGTAGTAGTAGTAGTCGTAGTAGTAGTAGTGTAATTCTGGCAAGGAGCGCCAAAACCATACCCGGAAGGGTGCGCGGCGGCCTCAGCATAGTATACTAGTAGTAGTAGTAGTAGAAGTAGTAGTAGTAGTAGTAGTAGTAGTACTAGCAGCACGAATAATTGAGGCGAGGAGCGGAATCGTCTGCATGGGGCCGTACATTGGCGACCTTAGTAGTAGTAGTAGTAGTAGTAGTAGTAGTAGTAGCAGTAGTAGTAGCAGTAGTGGTCGTGGTATAATTCAGGCAAGGAGCGGCCCGGCCATGCCAGCAGGAGGAGTCGGAGTTCGCGGATCCCTCAGCATGGTAGTGCTAGTAGTATTTCGCAATAGCAGTAGCAGCAGTAGTAGTAGTAGTAGTAGTAGTAATAGTACTAGCAGCACGAATAATTGAGGCGAGGAGCGGAATCGTCGGCATGGGGCCGTACATTGGCGACCTTAGTAGTAGTAGTACTAGTAGTAGCAGTAGTAGTAGCAGTAGTCGTCGTAGTATAATTCAGGCAAGCAGCGTCCCGGCCACAGAACCAGGAGGGGTTCGCGGAGGCGGAATGCCGTGCATCACATGCCTTAGTAGTAGTAGTAGTAGTAGTAGTAGTAGTAGCAGCAGTAGTAGAAAAAGTAGTAGTAGTAGTAGCAGTAGTAGCAGTGGAAGTCGTAGTATAATTCAGGCAAGGAGCGCCCAGGCCATGCCAGGAGAGGTTCCCGCCTGCCTCAGCATATAGTGGTACTAGTAGTCTTACTAGTAGTAGCAGTAATAGCAGTAGTAGTAGCAATAGCAGCACGAATTGAGGCAAGGTGCGGACTCGTGCTCGTCATCGTGAAATGCATCGTGGACCTTAGTAGTAGTAGTAGTAGTAGAGTAGTAGTAGTAGTAGTAGTAGTAGTAGTATTCATTCCCCACGCTGCTGACGTCCAAAAGTCGGCTTAGCGAGCTAGCAATTTACCATTTGGTAAATCGGACTCTCGATTGGAGTCTGTGTCGGGCCCGACGACCTGCGACACACTACCTACAGTCGTCACTACTTCATCTCAGGCAGCAGCTAGACCTGGCTCAAAGCGAAGCCAGAGCACATATGCAGCCTTGCGGTTTTCATCGGTGTCTTCTTCAGTACAGAAGGAGCAGGCAGAGCGGTTATCATCAGCTATCCAGCTTTTGCCATTCCCGTAGAGTGGCTGTCCTCGCATAACTGCTCTATAATGCCCTTCAGTTGGCGAGGCCCCGTAGTGCAGTGCCAGAGCCACAACCTGGTATGGCATATGAAGACACTCGAGATTTTCGCGCTCTGATGCACTGTTGTTCTTGAAGACAGGAAGGTGCACGGTAGACAAGTGGCCTATCAAAGGCCGTAGATCACGTTGCACAACCCCATCCTCATTATGGAATCGGAGCAGCTGCAGACAAATCAGAGGGGCTGGACAAAGTAGGGCATGCACGCTAGGCTGCATGTGCCAGCCATCAATGCACCATTGGAGATGGCACTGAGCACCTTGACATAGAGGGAGAGGGATAGGCAGACTGGTGGGACCAGAGTCAAGAGTGCAGAGTCGGCCGTCCCTGAATCGCCTCGCTTCCCAAGTCGGGATGACCGAACCGTTTGGCCAGCGGAGACACCTCGGAACCATGTAAGTAAGGAATTCACAGATGTCATGCTGCCGGCTTGGTTGAGGCCATTGCCCGAGTTGGAATCTCCGTGGCATGAGCTGCATAACCTTGACCGGGGATGGCGTGGTGGCGCCGGTGAAAAGTGCATTGTAGCATGGGTGCAATGTCAGGCTTTGAATACCATGCTGGTGCAGTTGGAGCACTGACCACGCAGTAGCATATATGGAGGCATTGATGTAGCACATGTTACTGCTGTTATGCAGCTGAATGCGTAGCAGTTTGGCCAAGCTTGGGCCACCACCGTCATTCAGAGTCCCTGTCGTACCAGATCGGCCAATCCATTGTATTGTGGCCTCTCCCTCCTTAGTCGGCAGCCCAGAAGATGCCATGCTGCTTGTCCCACCCAGCCTTGAAGCGTGTTCCATACTGGATCGCCAAGGGGACGCAGGGAGATCTCCATTCGAAGCTGACTCCATTCGGCCGTTGGGTTGTCCGTCATCTTCTTGTAGCTTCGAAACCGGTGAAGAGCCTCCTCGGTGACTCCTTTCCTCAGTTCCACCGTTTGCTTGAGTAAGTCCTCTGTGGGCACCGTGGGCTTGCTCTCGTCCACCTGCAGCTCGCTCTTCAGAGGATTCCATTTGAGAACACGCCAGTGACCTCGCTCGTCCACCCAGTTCAGCTGCTTCGCCTTTTCCAGCTCTGCCGGGGTCTTGGCAACCGTCGCCAAGCGGCCGTGAAGCTCGATCAGCAGCTTCTTGAACATCGCAATCTTTAGCAAGTACGTCAAGGTCTCCGGACTGGTTTCCTTCATATGGCGCCAATGCTCTGCTGTTTGGTGGAGCAGAGAGACAATGCTGCCCTGGCCTGTCTTGACGAACAGGTAGAGGACCACATCCTGTCGAAGGGAGGCAATCGTTTGCTCCTGTTGTAGCACAAGCTTGGTGAGGTTCTGCATGTGTTGGTAGCAGTAGTCCGCCTCGCCGGAGTGGTGCTGGCTCGGCAAGGTTCCCGTCGCCTGGGGCCATGGGCTGTCCCAGCCTGCGGAACCACTGGTGTAGTCCCACGTCGACGGAAGCGACTGAGGTTTGCCTTTTCCTTTCCCTTTCTTCCCTTTGCCTTTGCCCTTGGTCATCATTGTCGTCGAAGAGCCCTGGCTGTGCTCGGGTCGGGGCCGTTTGGTAGGCGGTGGGGCATCCGGATCGTCGCTCTGTCCGAAAAATAGAGCCTCCTCGCGACAGATCCATCTGCTCGAGGGAGAATGGACTCATGCCAGGCCTGTAGATATGCACAGATGCTTAGGGTAGGGCATTGCAAGTAATGCCTGTCTTTGTTAACTTTGACCTGATGGCAAAACCTGCATGGCAATACAATCGCCCGACCGAAGGCCTTTAGCAGGTGCTGAGCCTCTGCTTTGGTTTCGAGCCAGGAGGCATGCGCGTGAGCCAGGTGATGTTTGAGACCCACCGCATCAGCACACCACTGGAAACAAACCGGGCAGTGATGGAGCAAGTATTTCTGGACGACAGCGTCAGGGGCCAGATCGACCCATTGATGTGCCTGAAGTTTCTGTAGAACCTCCGGTCTTCGGATCAGAGGGACGCCAGGGTCAGACACAGCTTGCGAAGCAGGCTGAGATACGGACGCAGTCCTGCCTTCATCCAAGACAGTAGTCAGTGAGCCAACGGTGTCCGCAGCTGGCGGCTCAGGGGGGGTAGTCAGCATGCCTGTGGGGTCATGTTCGCACGTGGGTGACTCAAGTGGGGGAGCGCGAAGCTTGGGGCACCTGCTCCGCTTGATGTGCCGTTTGAGATTGTCCCATTGTCGAAAGACGTGACCACATAGACGGCAAGTTGGCACGCCTCCCACGCTATGTATTTGACTGTTGAACAGAACCTGATCTGTCTTAGGCGCCTTCTTCGAGTGAACTTTGGACTCGTGCACTCGTAGCAGCCTGTAGGTGCTGTAGGCACAGCCACACTTGTAGCAAGGAAAGGGGGCTCAGCATCAGCTGGGTGGAGAGCTGACGAGGGCGAGGTGTGCCATTGTTGAGCCTTCCAAACCTGAAGTCGCGCCGCAAATTCCCTAATACTGCTCAGATGCAAGTCAGCGACGGTACGCCCGTAATGCTCGTTGGTTTGAAGCTGTACATGCAGTTGATGGGCCTCCTTGTATAGGATATCAAGAAGTGTAGGAATGCGGTAGCGCAGGTACAGGTCTTGCGTAGGGACCTTGCTGAGGTGAGCAAATTGGCGGGTAATGGCTCGAATGTGTCGAGTGAGCTGGTGTTGCATCCGCTGGATGTCACGCAGGTCCGGGCTCGAGGCAGCCAGCCCGTAGACGAGGGTGGGTACTACAGTGGCACGCCAGATGGCAAGTCTTTTCCACACATCCAGCTGAGCCCGAGAACAGAGGATCTTGCGAAGTCGTTGCCAAGTGGAGCCAGCAGCCTGCATCCGATAGGCCACTGTGTGTTGGGCAGCCGAGGTGTATGATATTTCCACTCCGAGGTACACATGATGATCCTTGAGCGGAAATTCGAAAAGCCTGCCCTTCGGTGTGCGTAGCTGAAGGTGAGGACCAGAGCTGCGCACGACCTGATGCTGCTTTAGCCAGCGCTTAGCAAAGGTACCGCGGACCCGTAGTAGGGCTGCAGACTTCTTCTGGTTGATACACATCTTAGCATCAGCCAGAACATCGAGCAAGGATCCTACTCGAGTCGCCGCTCGCTCTAGCTCACTGTACCCAGTGACTTGATCCGAGGCATGGAAATCGTCCGCATAGCAGGTTACCGAGTTCAGGACCCAATCCGGGTCAACCACCCCCTGCAGAGAGGCCAGGAGATATCCTGTGCAGAGGCCCCAGAGGAGTGGAGCAAGCATGCATCCCTGTCGAACACCCTGCGAGGCTTGTATGCATTTCTCCCAGCCGAGGTGGCAGACAAAGTAGCGTACCTCACTGTACCAGCTGGAGACCCAGTCGCGAAGATCGTTTGGTAGCTGGGCCTCAGCCATGGAGCGGGACAGCAGTTCCCATGACAGGATGTCGAAGGCCGATGTCAGGTCAAGCGAGACCTGCAGCCCGCCGTAATGGGACTGCGGCTTGGGCTTGTTTTCGTAGGCATCCATGACTTTCCTGGCCGGGGCCGAACACTCCTGCTGCACACGGCGACAGTGGGACTGAGCCCGAAGAATGGCATGGCTCGTGCTTCGGTGGGCTAAGTAGGCGAATTGTGGAATGGAGTGGAGGTAACGTGTGATATGTGGTTTGAGTCGTGTTTGTAATATGCGCGCGATGGCTCGGCCCCCGACATCTGTGAGCCCGATCGGTCGCAAGTTGCGCGGCTCCAGAGGCCTTGGAATTTTTGGCACTAGTGTAATCCAGGCATCCTTCCACAATTGTGGAACTTGGCGAGCACTACGTGTGCACTCCGCAAGCACAGGAGCGAGGATATCCGCACAGCTGCGCCAGAGCGAGGTAGATGCCTTGCCCAGGGGCGCGGCCTTGTGAATCGGTAGTTTCTGGAGAGCACCCAGCACCTCTTCATGGGTGACCTGCATAGCGATGGCGCAAGGTGGTGATGGCAAGGACTGAGGGTCAGGTGTGGTGTAGAGTTTGGTGTAGTGCTGATGAAGCTGTTCCGCCTGGGTGGAGGCATCCTGCAGGCAGCCATTGGCGTCGCGCAACTGAAAAGCAGACCGCTTACTTTTGGGTGCTAGGGAACGAATTTCGGCATACAGCCTTCTAGTATCCCTGGACCCAGCAGCAGCTTGCAGATCCGCTAGACGATTGGTGAACCACTGCTTTCTGGCCTCTTTACCTGCCTGCTAAAATGCTTTCTGCTTCTGTCGAAAGATCTGGAAGTGACGCCAGGCATGAAGGACAGATCTGAGGCCGCGGCGCGATGGCCGCCTCCACTGCTTGTACGCATCCCACATGGCTCGAAGGCCACCTTGCATGATGGGCGTCTGCCAGATGGCCAGCCGATGCGGTTTGGGAACAGCCGGGAAAGCTAGGCGTGCCTGTTCAACCAGCATATGGTCCAGTTCCTCCACTGTCCGTACCTGGAGTAGGTTGGCCGCGACTAGGGCACGAAGGTGCACAACCTGTGGATCCCACCAGGTCTGGCATTTTTGGACCAGGGTGGTCCCAGGAGCGAGCCGGCGGAGCAGACCTATTGAGGGACTGGAAATTGAGCAACTTAAAGGTGCCAGCAACTGGAAGATGCCTACCTCCTTGTCGCCATGCTGCCAGGGCCACCTTGATAGGACAAGCTTGCTTGGCCAGGTTGTCCACTTGACTCTGCCGACCTATAAGGTGATCTATTTGGCTGCTCCCTGTGGGGTGTATGTAAGTGGGGCCGGCCTTCCTCGTCCAAGAGTTTACTTGAAGTAGTCGAAGATCTTCAAGCAGTTTTTGGAGAATGTGCTGGTCAGGCATGGAATTGCTGTGGTTACTTCCAGCCTGGGGTCCAGCACACGCCGACGGCCTGAGGTGGCAGTTATGATCACCCCCCAGTATGAGCGTGTGGCGCTCCGGGAGTCGACTGAGTTGTTGTCGCAGAGTTTGCCAGACCTGTTTGCGCAGGTCTCTGGAGGTTTGGGCCTGGCCTTTTTGAGTGCTCTGGGGCTTTTGGTAGACATTCAGGAGATCCACTGTCCAGTGCGCCGTGGCGACTCTGGCATGCTGAATCCGACCTGGTAGCGGATCAGCATAGGTAAGTGTCCCCCGATGGTGCACCTGTTTGTCTATCAACATGACGAGGCCCGCAGCTTTACAATCAGTGGTCGGGGAGGTGAGCACCGTCCAGGCGCTAGTGTGAAAATTGGGAGTAATGGCTTCAGTCCAGTGAGATTCCTGGAGCATCACAACCTGAGGGCGCTGCAGGACGGGCAGCTGTTCCAGAGTAAGGAGAAGTTCCTGCCACAGGTCTGTAGTGATCCCGCCGGCATTCCAGCTCCAGACCAGGAGACGATCCGGCCTGCGAATCAGCACAGGCGGTTTTGTCCGAGGCTGCACCTCGGCGCCAGCTCTGAGCCCGACATAGCTGGAGCGGAGTTGTCGTAGAGTACAGGGCCGTCCTCGATGTTGAGTGCGCTGCTCCGGGTGTTGAGCGGCACGGCGTAGCGCTCGTTTGTAGGAGCGCTTCCTTGCAGTCGTGAAAACAGGCACCCCCGGCGAGGTAGGTGGAGGCAGGCAGGCTGGGGAGACATGGACAGTTGGAGACGTCTCTCTCACGCCAAGGACCAGTCGTGCTTGCAAAAAGCCTAGCAGCAGGAGAATCCGCAGCCCTGAGCAGCTGAGGGGGCGTGACCTCGGTCCACGTGGGGCAGCCCGTGCGGCATCACCTTCCCGTGTAGTAAGAATGGGGGGAGAGGAAAAGGGGGATAGCTCGGTTCGTGAGCAGGGACGGGGCCCGGCACACTCAGGAAACGGCCTGCGCACCACCACACGCATGAGGGGGCACAGGTGTCGGGCCCAAACAAGGACTGCTGCAAACGGTATGCGCCTCTGGATATACACATACAGAATGGGCTAAGCACTCATAGCCAGATCACGCCAGTACTGAAGATATCTGAGCAATTGCAAGAAGAAGAGAAGGAGCAAGAGAGCTGAATGTAGGCTCCATCGACAAGAAAAACAGACCGAAGAAGAAGCTCGGTCGCAACTGAGAAACGAAGAGCGGTCCCGTGGGACTGCACCCTTCTGTAGTGACTGGATTTTGAGCTCTGGCCGTGGCTTCCCACGAGCACACCACGTCGGGAGCGCGCGTGGTTCCGACAGCAGACGGCTACTGCTGCCAACCCTCGCCCCTATTCTCCCAAGAATGGATTGACAACCTGGCCAGGGCGGGGAGGTTATCAAGGTACCTAACCAAAGTAGGTTCAGAGTAATGAGAGAACGCCCGGACTTGGGACCGAGCTGGCTCCTTTTTGTCATGAGAGATTGGTATAATGTTCCGGCTGTAGCGGGAGACCGGTGCTAAGTCAATCCATACTCTCCAGGTCCACGGTGGCTGCCACGTCCGTGACTCCCGGCCGTGCACGAATTTTGTTTCGACCATGAGCGCCCCCCACTGTGAGCTGCCTACGGTAGCTTGGTGGGGTGCGCCTTTCATGCTCCAGGCGACACTGCGCTCAGCACGGATTGGAGAGGTAATAGCCATGGATGTGGAGCCTGGGGTCCTGCACATCAGGGAGTACAAGGGCCATAGCAATGGTCTAGAGGGGCAGGCCCGCCAACCAGTAATCGACTCGCCTCCTGGTCCCGGTGCTTGAGGCAGATCTAGGCATGAACAGGGGACAAGCTTAGGACAAAGGAGACTACGTGCCAGGTACCGGGCCGAGGGCAGTTCATGCTCAGAGTCCTGGGCCCCGCCTGGCCAATGTGTGAGCAAGCAGCACTCATCACAGTCGAGGTCAGATGCCTGGACAGACCAGCACGTCAGACACCGGCGGTCTGGGCTTCCTGGCTGAAGGGAGGTCCAGTCAGTTGAGGCCAGTCAGTGGCAGGGCGGGGCCTCAAGCAGACATAACACATGGCCTCCGTAGCCTGGAAAACTCTCGGCCATCCCTGCATGATGGCATGCGACAGCTCACACAGAAGGCCGGAAGCAATGATCAAAGAGAGGCCTAGCAGGCAGACCTGACATCAAGGCTGAAGCTCGAAGAGAACACTCCGGCACGAGCCACAGCCCTGCACTGAGCATCAGCACCGGCATATCACCCTGCCGAGGAGAAGGGGGTTCAAGGCCCGCCAGGATACGGGTGTGTCGCCTAGCATCCTGAGGTGGATGTGACAGGCACCAAGGTTCCATCCACATGAGACCAGGCAGGGCTAGGCAGACGGCCTCGCCAGAGTAGGCCTTGTCGTGGCGGCACATCAACCTGGGCAGGCAGGAGACTGGAGAGTCCAAGCACTGAGCAGGGTAGGCCCAGGGAAGTGCTAAGTTCTTATATAGCGCATCGGTCTTCGAACTGCTCGCAGCAGGGGAGGCATCCGTTGACCTCTCCTGTGCTCGATTGGCACGGGAGATGCGAAGGAGCTTTTTCAGCATCGTTCGGTCGCTGGCCGCCTGCCGCGTAGGCGGCTTGGCCGGGAGAGTTTCCACATCGGTCTCATCAAACCAAATCGACGGCTTGGGATTGGGACGTGCGCGGCGACAGGGCTTCTTGGCCGGCTGCGGGTCTGTTAAGATTTGGTGATAGGAACCTGTGTAGCATTGTATAGTATCCCACACCTTTGTTGGAGCCCATGAAACGCATGGCTACGACGCAGCGCCTCTTTGTGGTTCAAGAGAAAAGCGTGACCGCTTAGAGTTGTACTGTTTAACTTGTACACCAGCAACAAGATCAGTATTCGAAAGAATGAGTATGGAAAGGATGCTGCCGAAGATGTACAAGGACCTCTTGGGAATTGTATCAGGGCTCTGGATGGTATGGTACCCGCACCAGGTAGTTGCAGAAGAAAGTTTGTATCACCTTGATTTTCTACCGCAGCCGTACTCCCTCAAAGAGGAAGTGAGAAACCTTGGATGGGAATATCCCACAGTACCCTTGCAATGGAAAACAGACCAGAGCAAGACGAACGTATGGAAGAAAGGCCAGAAGCAGAAGCGGGAGCAGAAGAAGCATCTGCTGGAATGGGACCCGCGGCAGGAACCCTTGAGCTGGAACATCAGCGATCCGATGATGTGCCCTCGTCGAAGAGGCGCACTGAACTACTCTCAATTCCCAAGGTGGACAGAAAAGGAAAAGCTGCGACCCCTGCTATCCGGCCAGGAGATACCTCTACACCTGCGACGGGGACCAAGAGCCGAACAGAACGGAAAGAAGAAAGGAAGTCTGCCAGGAAAGAAGAGAAGAGAAACAGGAAACTGGAGAAGTCGGCGCGAAAAGCTGAAGAGTCTGAAGCGGGAAGAGATCCAGTGCGGAGAAAGCTCGATGCCGCTTTGGAGAATGCAGGCAGTATTGAATCAGTCATTTTGCTCGAAAAGGAGTATAAAGCCCTTCGGCAAGACCCATCGCACAGACCGAACTTCTACTCCCTTATCGATCAGATTATCTCGAACTTCAAATATATTCCCCATTCAGCATGCGATCCCCCGGCAGGGGAAGCAGAAAGGATTGGACTTGAGAAACTTCGGGAAGAAGTCAGGTCTGAAGATGCTGAAGCAGCAGGAATGGAAGAGACAGATGACGGTTCTGCTTTCAGGAAGCGTAAGCTTGAAGAACTGGAAGAGAAGAGACGTGCCCTGGAAGAAGAGAGCACCCGAAAGCAGAAAGAACTCGAAGATGAAGCTCGCAGACTCAGAGCTGTTGAAGAAGCCGAACGTAGAGCTCGAGAACAACGTTCGAAGAACCCCAAGCTGCAAGTACCAATGGAGAAGGCTGAGAAAGGAGCGACATGGTTCGAGCAGAAGGCTACCGAACTGGTCGAAGGCTATATCCAAGCGTATGCACCGCAGCAGAAGAAGTCGAAGGAAGCAGCAGCTGCGTATGCCTCAGCGTGCAAGGATTCAGAAAAGGCACAGGAAAACTTCGTTTCTGCACTTCAGAAAGCTCAGGATAGCGCACAGCTACTGCAGAAGAGTATGGGCAAAGCTTTGGAAGCAGCCATTGAACTTGGCCGTGAAGAAGAGCGAGCCAAGCTGTACACTCAGGCGAAGGAGAAATGTACGCGACCTGAAGCACCTCGAGTCAAAGCAAGGCCTCAGACCCCAGCTGTACGCCAAGACAAGCTCGAGAAAGAAAAGGCTCAGAAGGATGAAGAGCTTAGTAAGTCTGGGAAGAAGTATGGACCTGCTCAAGCTCGAGGACAGCCAGCTGAAGAAGAACCAGGAAAGGAATGGCGTGAAAAGATCTCCGAAGATACCTGGAAAGTTGAAAGAACGATCGGGTCAGATGAAAAGTACTTGGAATGTACTTACTACCCATTCTCGCCTGAATGGCAGGAGAAGGTGCGAAAGGAACTGCTGGAATTGGCGCACCGTGGGTTTGCACCGAATGCAGATGGAGATCTGTATCCGACTACAAGATTTGCGTGGCAACTACGATCAACTCGAGAATTCCAGGAGCTCAACGATGCCCTCGAACGGGACTACGGTATCCGGTTGGTCTGGAAAAGTCAGGAAGTCAAAGGAAAAAGTAAGGCGGTGGATGACTGGCACTGTTACCCTATCGGAAGGGGAAAGATGGAGAAAACCAGTAGGTTTGGAGTTCAGTACACGATTCGGGGAAATTTGCCCCCGAACAAGAATATGTGCTCCATATGCTGGTCAGAAGGCCACTGGAAGAGTGAATGCCCACTCAAAGAAATGGTATCCGAATTGTGGGAGCCAGCACTCACAGTATTGGTGCCAGAGCAAAGACTCCGGAAATACTACCCCTTGCGGAACATCGTTTGCGAACGCTACAAGGACGAGAAGGATGAGTACCAGAAATACTATCCAGCTGTCGTGTTCGCGGATTATGGTGCCTTCAGCAGCAAGATTTCCGACATCAACAAGAAGAAGTACAAGGATGCGAAGATGCGAAGTCCTGAAGAATATCCTGAGATCGAACCTCCAGAGGATGAACGTAGAGGAGGTATTGTACTGTCTCCCGAAGAAGCAATCGCGTATGCTGCAACGAAGAAATCGGCGAAACCTCCAGACCAAGGACAAAGTATGGCAAGACACTCTGAAGCCCTCTTGGAAATGCAGGATTCAGCCAAGAAAAGGCGAACAAAGTTGCTTGAAAAGGAAAGTAAGCAGGAGGCGATCGATGTGGATGAGGAGCCGACCAGTAAGAAAGCTCAAGGCAAAGGCCAAGGTAGTCCAACGGTTGAATCACTTCCTGCTGGACATTGGCAAAATCGTCCTCGACGTGAATCCCTCTCCCCGGGCAGCAAGGAAGTCAAAGAAGCCCTACGCCAGAAGTTGGAAGAACACAAGAAGGAAAAGCTCGAAGAGTATCACAAGAAGAAACAACAAGAAGAAGAGCCAAAGACAACAGCAGGACCTGGACCAGATGAAGCAGGATCGGACCCCAGTAGCGATGAAACAAGTGAATCGTCAGACGAGTGCGACGATCCAGTACAGGAGAATCCGGATGGTCTTGTGCACATGGAGTAGACTTGTACAGAAGCTACTCAAGGAAGTATTGGATCAGAGCGTAGGCAGAATGCCTATCGTGGCGCTTGAGCTGCTTGTATGCTTATTTCTTCAGTTGTTCATCAACTGCGCAAGATTCGGACAGAACGACATTTGCAAGACGCAAAAAGGTCCTCCGAGTTGTGCTTGTATGAGAAGGAAAGTCAACCGTATGCCCAGTATCCGATGGAGACGAAGAGTGAGCAATTGCAAAAGGAGTATCAAGTTGTTCGTATTCACGCTAATGATTGTCAGGACCGAAGCTATGGAAGCAGCAGGCTCACCGGGATCAATTGGAGCCGAGGGTCCACGAATTCCACCGAATCAGGAAGATGGACTAGGTATGACCCCTACTGCCGACATCCTAACCCAGTTGGTACAGAACAGTCGCGTGACTACGAATGCCATCAATCAGTTGGCGCTTGCACACCAAGAAGGATCACCAAGCTCAGCAGGATCGTATGAAGTATCATTGTCGAAAGCACTTGAAGGAGCAGTAAAGATGCTGGGACGTCCACCAAACTTTGGTGGAGGAAAGACAGAAGTGTACGACTTCATGGATTTCAAGGAGCAGTTGTACAACATACTTGCGTATGCCGAGCCCAAGTATTCCGATGCTTTCAGGAATCTAGAGAGACTTGGAGATGAAGAAGGTGTACCTGAACGCTTTGCAAATGAAGAACATCAAGTTATGTCGACGAAGCTGTATTCCTTGTTAAGTTCTTGGTTGACTGGTACAACGAAACAGCATGCACGAGATCCGAGTATTTCTACATCAAGGAATGGTTTCGCACTGTGGAAGTCGTTACTCAGAATCTACCAACCAAGTACAAGAAGTCGAAGTTTGGCACTGATGCAAGCCATTCACAGCTACCCTAATTTTTCACCAGGAGTAAGCTCGATTGCCCAGATTTCTAAACTTGAAGAATTGGTGAAGGATTACGAAAGGTGTAGTGGCCAGAGTTATCCTCGAGAAATACTTCTCTCCACATTGCTGAGATGTATACCCAGTCCATTGAAGGAGCATATTCACTTGCAGTTGACTGACAGAACTACGTATGCTCAGGTGAAGGAGAGTGTGCTTGTTTACGAACGTACCACAAGAACTTGGATGCCGACTCAAGTATATCAACCTTTGGAGAATGGACAAGGACAGTACTTAGGAGCAGTGGAGAATCCTCCAACACCTGGAGGACAACAGGCAATGGAAGTGAACCGTGTCGAGGATAAAGGCAAAGGATGGAAAGGCAAGACCAAAGGAAAAGGTAAAGGAAAGAAAGGATTTGGCAAGACGTTTGGAGCCTTCGGTGCTATGCAAGCAGGTAGAGGATTCAGATTTGGAAGAGGTAGAGGAAAAGGTAAAGGAAGAGGAAAAGGACGCGGAAAAGGAAAAGGAAAGAAAGGAGGTAAAGGCAAGAAAGGAAAAGGAAAGAGCAAAGGCAAAGGAAAGAAAGGAAAAGGAAAACGCCTTGGAAGGACAGTGTGTCGTATTTGTCATCAGGAAGGACACTGGGGAAATGAATGCCCCAACCGACATTCAGTACGAAATGTTGAAGCAGGAGAACAAGCACCAGGAACAGAAACCTACACGCTCAACCCACCGAACCAGGATCAGTATCCGAGACCGAATGTTGTCGAATCTGGAAGTATCCGACAGACCACAAGTAGACCGGACCCAAGAGTCGTGACAAGGAGAGTGAGAGGAAACTTCACTCCAAAGCCGTTCTATCATATCGGAACACCTCCAGAAGAGTTCCCAGAAGTCTTTCCCTTGACCTCGGAAGAGGAAGGTGAAGTAGGAGACGACATTCCAATCTTGTATACTCGAATGGTGAGAGAGACTGATCAGAAAGAAGAGAAGAAAGGAGAAGAATCCTTGGAGGATCTGGAGCCGATCACCAACCCGTTCTATGGAGAGTTGCCCAGTCCAGGATTTACTGATTCGGAAGAAGAAGGTGAGGAAGCTGAAGATCTTGGTTTGTGCAAAGGCTGTGGAACTAGGCTTGAACCTACCTGTATGAGACCACCATGTCCGGAACCAAGTAGGTATCCCAGAATGCCTGAATTGTATCCTGGAGAAGATCGGTATCTTCGCTTGCAGAGGAAGCTTCGAAGTGAAGGAAAGCCTTATGATAAGGACGCCTTGGAAGACTCAGCAAGAAGAGAACATGAATGGATTGAGTATTATTTGGACCTGGAACGCGAAAAGAAAAAGGACCAAGAAGCCGACCGAGTACGGATGGTACGTGAGGAAGAGTTTCATGATGTCGCTGAATGGTTTGTCATGGGCGAGACCGATGGCGATGACGATTGGTGTATGGTTGGAGAGACGGACAGCCCAGATGTTGTCCGAGCAGTCCAGACGGAAGAACGTGTACCCGAAGAAGGTTTGGAGTTGATCATTTTGGACTCAGGGTCGGATGCCAGCTTACTACCTTGTGATCATCCTGAGGCAGGAAAGGTCAGTTCAGAGAACACTGGAGTGTTGTTGGAGGACGCTCAAGGAAATCAGATAAAATCAGCCGGTATTGTGACTGCCGTCATAGATATCGATCAGGGAAACTGTTGGACAGCCCCTAGCATCTCCGAGAACTTCATCGTGAGTGAAGCTACTAACATCCTATTGTCTATGGGACGTATTCTGAAGAATGGATGGAAACTTGAGTATGATCCTCGAATCTCAGCAGAAGAGCAGACTCGTGGTGCACAGCACTACCTTACTGTATCCTCGATGGTATTGGTAAGTCCTGATGGAAGAGCGAAGGCTAGGATCTTTTACAAAAGGAATAGTTGTTGTTTGTTAGGTCGTATCTCAGTTGTCAGAAGTAGTCGTTCCGAGTTGCCAGAAAGTACCCGTGGGACGGGCAACGCACCTAGACAAGGAAGCTCTAGGAGCAGTACTGACAGTTGGACTGCAGTAGAAAGGAGTGTATCAGTAAAGGTACCCAATGAGTTTACAGAGCTGTTGGACAGCACACCGAATGGCAAATGGACGATCATGGATGACGGAACCCCATTTATTGTTTATCAAGGAACTACGTTTATGGATCCTAAAGGTGCCTTCCCTGGATGGAAGTGGAGGACTACTATGCTTGGAGAAGGAGGAAGTGAATGGTCAGTGGTCGAGTTGTACTCGGACTACGCAGCAAACAGGAGCCTCAGTGTACATATTCCTGAATGCTATGGTGTGACGAAACGTATCTGTACGATTCTCCATGCGACTTGTGGAAACTTTTTCACATTCTGTACTGAGTTCAAGATGAACTTGATAGGAAGAGGACCAAGTACCAGTACCCCGTTTCGGGAGCCAGAACGTGGAGTTCCCGAAGAGTTGAGGTCACCGGTGGTTCCGGTGAAAGTCGCCCCAGGAAGGAGTGAAGGAGTCTTAGGACCAACGTATCATGGAGATGGTAATCCATTATCGGAGTTGGAGATGCAAAAGTTTGCATTGAAGCTGGAGAAGGAAAACAAGGAGAAGGTGAGAGTGGAAGCTCAACCACAGGAACCGACCGAACAGGAAAGGTTAGAACACGAAGCAACGCACATTCCGTTTGCACATTGGTGTGAAAGCTGCGTGGAAGCAAAGAGTAAGCAGGATCATGAGAAGAAGAACCCTGAAGCTGGAAAGGATTCAGTTGGAGTCCCGTATCCTATTGTACAGTTGGATTTTATGTTCTTACAAGGAAAGGATACCCCTGCACCAGTTGCAATTTGTTCATGGACTCGTATTCAGTAGTCATCCCTGTGTCAGGGAAGCAGACTGAAAGAAAGACAGTAGAGAAAGTCTTGAAATGGGTGCACAGTATTGGACATCTGGATGAAGTAGGATTTGTTGGTGACTCAGAAGAAGCCATGGTATCTCTTGTAACAGCCATTGTGGAGACGAGAAGAAAGATGAATCGGAAAACTCACGACCAGAACAACAAGCCGTATCAGAAAGGAAGAACCGCGCGAGTTGAAAGGTTTATCCAGACGGTGAGGAACCAAACAGTATGTCTTGTGAGAGCTGTAGAGAAAAAGCTTGGCATTGAAATCCCAGAAGGCCACGCGATGTGGGCCTGGGGATTGTGTCATGCCTCATGGCTACTCAATCGTTATCACAGGCATGCAGCTATTGGATCAACACCATATGAAAGTGTAGTCGGACGCCCCTACTTAGGGAAGATTGCACCGTTTGGAGAGTATGTGTTTGCATTGAAGAAACCAGAAAAGAAAGGTACTGCAAACTGGATCGGTGGTATCTACCTAGGCAAGAACGCACAGGATTTGCACTTGGTAGGAGTGGAAGACGGAATTCTTTCCACAGGATCAGTACGAAGGATTGGTACCGGATGGAGAAAGGAACCAGTACTGAAGTTGAGTGTAACGCCATGGAATCCTAAGAAACCCAAAGGAGCATTCGTGAAGCAACCTCTGCCAGTACCCACATTAGCCAGTATTACAGAAGAAGCAGAAGTCCAAGAATCGGTTGTACGACAAGGAGACCGTGGACAGTCACAGGACGAACAGTTAGAGGAAGTTCTGGATATGTTGGGTACGGACCTTTCGGTGTCAAACGCAGGCAGGGCAAGTTCAAGTACCTCAATCAGGTCAGGTGGAATGAGTGGACAAGAAGAACTTGTACCTGACGATATGACACTGGACGAGTTCAAGAAGAGAACTCTGGAAAATGCCGAACTTGGAGAAGAAGAGTCAGCAGCCAAGAAGACACGTGAAGGAGAGAGTTCTGCACCTGCGTCACCCTCGAGAGCTTTATATCCACCACTTTTCGCAGGCAGGGTCTCACAAGAAGAAGATGTATTTCATTGGGATGAGCATGAAGATTTGACAGCCGTGGAAGGCGAAGACGTGGAATATGAAGACCTGATGGAAGAAGAGATGGAGGATGCACCAAAGAACGACCAGGGAGAATCACCTCCAGAGGTATGACTGGCGGTACAGAGATGGAAAGTGGCGAAGAAGATGCAGGATAGTTGCTCGTGAGTACAGAGCAGGAGCCACCAGCACATCAGAGACGTTCAGCCCAACAGCGTCAAACGCCGCAGCGAGATTGGTTCTTATACTGCATTTACTGAACCCAACCTGGGTTATCTTGGTGTTGGACATCAAGGATGCGTATTTGCAAGTACCCCAGCAAGAAGAAGTTCTAGTAACAATTTCTGACTGGATGAAGAAGGCGTGCAACATCGGAGAAGGAATAGTATGGAGATTGAAGAGATGTCTCCCGGGCCAACGTAACGCAGCCACACGGTGGTATGAACACTTGAGATCTATTCTAGAACGATTAGATTTCGAATTTTCCAAGCATGTACCTGCTTTGGCAAGGCATAAAACAAGAGCAATCTGTATTTCTATCCATGTGGATGATGAACTGCTAGCAGGACAGAGAGAAGACAGTCTATGGCTTGTCGAAGAACTGGAGAAAGTATTCAGAGTCGAGAAGGAAGGACCATATCCTCTGAACAGAAGTGGAAATGGAGAAGAGCTACGCTACTTGAAGAGAAAGTATGTCTTTGTTGGATCAGGAATTGTTGTACAGCCCAACGAGAAGTATGTCAAGAAGTTGCTTGAACTGTATGATTTAGGCAGGTTGAAGAGCAAAGCAACCCCAGAACACGTGGACTTGGTCAAGGAAGACAAGAGCAAGGAACTTGGACCTGAAGAAACGAAGAGATTTAGGTCAGGACTTGGGTCAGTCTTGTATCTAGCTCAGGACAGGATTGATATCCAGTATGCCTCGAAGTGTTTAGCCTCAAGTATGTCAAAACCAACCCAACAGTCTTTGAAGTGTCTGAAACACCTCATACTATATTTGGCAGGGACCGCGAATCGGTCAACACTTTTGCCATATAGTACGAGAGGTAAACGACTCATCACAAGATTGAATGGACAGGAGGACAACGATGAAATTCCTCCAGATGAGAGTCATGTCGTGGAAGCCTATTCGGACAGCGATTGGGGAAGTTTGAAAACACCAGAGAAGGCTAGAAGGAAGTCAACATCGTCTGGAATCATTGTTCTGAATGGTATTCAGGTATTAAGTTTTTCAAGGACTCAGAAAGCTATAGCATCGTCCAGCTGTGAAGCAGAATTGTACGCACTAAGTGGAACTTGTTCTGAAGCGATCTTGATCGGACGCTTGTTTGAATTTCTGACAGGAGAGCATGTGAGAACGGAGATTCGATGCGATAGTTCATCAGCTCGACAGTGGAGCCAACGACGTGGAATCGGTAGATTGAAGCATGTAGATGTTCGTTTGTGTCAAGTACAAGATTGGGTCAGAGAAAACATCATCAGTATTGGAACGGTGAAGACAGTATTGAATGTTGCCGATCTGAACACGAAGAAGCTGACGTATTCCAGGAGAGCATTCCTCATGTATTTTCTGTCTCAAGTAGAGTACTCAGAAGGAGAGGAAATCACTCATACCGGAGTTGACGAGTATGAAAAATATGAGCAAGAAAAGAAGCTGAAAGAGTATGTGAGCAGTGGACAGGTAAAGGACCTCATTAGGTTGATTCAAGTATTCAGTGTGATCAAACCTGCGACTGCAGTTTGGATCAAGGAAGAAGGATTGTATTCACAGCAGCCTGGAAGTACCGACGCCATGGAGGAAGCAAAGTACTCAAGGACCGAAGTGGCAATGGTTGTCACAGTACTGTTGTTCATTATCCCGTATGTCTGGATGGCGGTGAAGAGAATCCACAGCGAGTGGACCAGGATCACGATGATTGGAAAAGTGCGGATCAACAGCAGCAGCAAGAACTACATTTTCCATCGCACTACGTGCTCGTATGTTCAAGGAAAGGTAAGGAATGGATATTTTATCCACTTGGACTATGAAGTTGCCGTGGAGCAAGGCTATAGACCATGCTTTAGATGTTTCCCAGAAGCGAGGAAGAGGTTACAGCATCAGCAAGATGAAGATGCTGAATGGGAACTTACTTCAGAAAGTATGGAGAACACGGAGAATGAAGGATGCCAGAAGAAGTGCTCATGGTGCAAGTTGCGCAAATGTACTCGAAAGAAGCCAGACCATGTACATTGCTCATGCACAGAGTGTATCGTGAGGCACACGGAAGATCTTTGGCATGACCGTTATGACAAGGTACCAGAACCAGACAGCAGCACCCAAGAACCAAAGAATCTGTATCACAAAGGATCTGGAAAGTGCTCAACCGGACGAGGAGGTAAAGCTGGAAGACGCGGTAAAGCAGCGATGGAACCGGTAACTGAAGAGCAGAACCAACCAACGGTTCAGAATCAAGATGGAAGTTTCACCCCACCAGTACTTGAGATCCGAGGTCTCACAGAAGCGGAGGAACAGTCTCCGACGTACGAAGACTACTATGATAGAGTGGATCCAGGAACACCGGATAGTACTGAAGCAAGGACAGAAGGACCACTATGCGAACGGTAAGAGTAAGACCTACATCATGCCGATCACAGAAAAGAAGAAGTGAGTGTAGGCAAAGTTTCACCCAGCAAAATGCTATGCGCTCTAGAGCAAAAGAAGGACCCCTGCAGCAGCCTAACGAAATGTGGTTGCTCGAATTTGAAATGGATGTGCGAGGCATTCGTTACTGTATGTGACGTGTGTGGAAAAGGCCTTTTGGACAAATCCCCTTAATTGGGGGACTGGAAAAAGGCGGGTATTGCATCAATTGTTTAATCCGTCTGCAATGGCAGAGCCTGCAACGGATGGGAGGTGCCCGCAAAGGCCTAAGTGTTTTTGGAAGTACAGCACAAATACCTCGAGGCAGGGTGTTAAGATTTGGTGATAGGAACCTGTATAGCATTGTATAGTATCCCACACCTTTGTTGGAGCCCATGAAACGCATGGCTACGACGCAGCGCCTCTTTGTGGTTCAAGAGAAAAGCGTGACCGCTTAGAGTTGTACTGTTTAACTGGGTCCGATGTGAGGTCAGAGCTGCTTGCCAGCTCTGAGGGCCCCTTGACCTCCTGCTTGGTCTTCGCGTTGTCGATCTGCGTGTCGGCTGTTGGCCGTTTGGCAGGAGCAGGCGAAGACTGTGTCGGGGGGTCTTCGCGAGAGCGCTTCTTCGCAGATCGCTTGGAATTGTCAAAAACTGGCTCTGCCGCCACAGCCTTAGCAGACCGAAGTACAGGATCTCCAGCATGGACCGTGGTAGAGGGCGCCGCGGAGCTGTCCAACGCCTTGCTAACCAGGGGCCGTACCTTAGGCGTAGGCTTGAGGCGCCCTTTTTCATCAACCTGTCCAGGAGACAGCACGCGTGGTGACAGCAGCTTCTTGGCCGGTGTGGTAGTCGGCGGCTTGTCAGTGCTACTGCCAGCAGAACACTCGACCTGGTGCGCTTCGGAGCTGCCGGAGGGACCATGGCCTCGTAGGCGACCCATCCCAGAAGAAATCTGGCACTATATATTGTGAGTGGCGGAGGTCGGAGCCGCCATCGCAGTGCCGGTTCCATCCCGCGGGCGGAGGTGTTGTGTAGCTATGGTGATCGTCCGCTTTTGCTCAGGGAGGGGGCCATCGAGAAGTCGTCGGCATCAAGGCTGGGGAGGACGAGTGCCCTGCCACGGTGACCTCCGTCCCCGGAGACAACCGGGATCCACGAAGGCGGTGGAGTCGGTGGCTCCTTTGGTCCGCTCACAGGAGCCCGGTGGCGGCCATCAGCTGTGATCGGCTCAGGCTCGATCTCGATCTCGATCTCCACTTCTTCCGTGTCTTCCTCAGTGGCGTCGTGGGTCTGGGTAGGAGCCGGCATGGAATGCCCCGCTACCACCATGAAGGTTGGAGAGGAAAGGCGCTGCAAAGTAGTGCTCAGATCAGACTGATGACAAAGAGGCTGCAATGCAGTCGGCAACCGGTGCTTCGGCACGGTAGCACATGGAAACACATCCCCTGCTGGGACCACGGCCAAGATTGCCCTTGTCCGTGAAGATCTGTGCTGGTACCAGGAGCCGGACGTGGTGGGCCTGGGGGGGCGACTTCTATGTAGGCTCAGCACAGCAGAGGGGTAGACGGGACCTTCTCGCAGCTGCTCAAGCGTCAGCACGTGCGTTGTTTTTCCTTGCACCGACAGCTGCTTGTTGCGAGTGGTGGGGCAGCTGTAGCAGTAGTAGTAGTACATGAGCCTGACCTGGGCCATAGTAGAGGGCAGCACAGACACGAGAGGGCAAACACAACCATTCTGTAAGACTTCGCAATGCACTACCCGACTCCACTTTTGGTATTGCCGGAAGAGCAGCGTCGACTGTGTTGCTTGGCCATGCAGCCTACGGGTGAGGCTGAAAGGTGATCGTAATTGTCCAGCCCGGCATAGAGGTCGTAGATGTCCCCGCGGTTGGCGTCCCAGGTGGCCTAGTCTGAGGCATCGAAGGCGGGGGAGTCTTGGCCTTGGTGATAGCAACTCCAGGCGGCGTAGTGGGCATCGTGACGGCAGCTCCCGGAGAAGGCGATGGTACTCCCAAGTGCGGCATAGCAGTGGTGAAGGGAGTGTGAGGCACACCTGGTGGCGGCCTGCAATTTGCCGGTGTGGGAGGTGGTGGCCCGGCTGGCATCGGCATCCCTGCAGGCATTGCAGCTGTACCTCCTTCATGCTCCGCTGGAGATCCTGCCAGGCCAGGAGAAGCTGAGGCATTGGCCTCGGTCTGCATCGCCGTCGAAGCTGGTGGTCTCCCAGGCACAGCCGGAGGGCAACTGCCTC
This sequence comes from Symbiodinium sp. clade A Y106, assembly GCA_003297005.1. Taxonomy (NCBI): domain Eukaryota; class Dinophyceae; order Suessiales; family Symbiodiniaceae; genus Symbiodinium; species Symbiodinium sp. clade A. The sequence goes on from BGNK01006034.1 coordinate 24,839, forward strand.
TGGCTGCACTTCCTCGCATGAAAGGCCTGCCTGCTGGAGGACAGTTAACAGGCGAAGGCGGTGGCGGGCCCTTTGGCAGATCACTCTGGGGCCCCAATGGTAGCGGAGCAGTCGAGGGCCGGGAGCAAGTGGCAGTGGACCTTTCGGCGGGGTCAGCTCTGTCGATGTCGCTCGAGTCTGGCGTGGGCACGGAGGGAGGCGAGCTGGATTCCGTTTCGTCCAAACCGGCTCCAGGTTTTGCCTTGGGCCTGGCACTGCGAGAGCGAGCCACAGCTTTTGCAGCGCCCTTCTTTCGGACCTCTTTTGGTCCCATGACTGCCCACTACGGATATGCGCTTGAGCCTCAGGCTTGTCAACGATAGTAGTGTCAGTGCATGGCCAATGCAATACATGTCGGAACTGGCAATAGCATACAGCCGCGCTCTGAGCATCGGACCAGGAGGCTGGGCAGAGCCAGAAACCGAGGATTACAAGGGCCAAGGTAGCTGCGCATCGAAGCTGCAACAGGACACTTGAAAGGCTGCAGGAGCTAGGTGGGCCCCTGAGTTGCCCTGCACCATCATGCAGCCTACAGCTGTGTTTAGTTGTCGAGTCCCAGAGGCTTCTAGCGAATTCACTATGTTGAATGTCGTGGCCCTTACCGTTTTTAGATTCCATCTCTCGCAAATTGGAGCCAAGGAGCTTAGTAGTAGTAGTAGTAGTAGTAGTAGTAGTAGTAGTAGTAGCAGTAGCAGTAGCAGTAGCAGTAGTAGTAGTAGTAGTAGTAGTCGTAGTATATAATTCAGCCAAGGAGCGGCCCGCACATACCAGCAGCGGTCCTCAGCATAGTAGTACTAGTAGTATGACTAGTAGTAGCAGTAGTAGTAGTAGCAAAGATGCCAATTCAGGCGAGAAGCGGACTCGTCGCCATCGTGATGTGCGTCCCGGCCCTTACCAGTAGTAGTAGAAGTAGTAGCAGTAGTAGTACTAGTATAATTCAGGCAAGGAGCGGCCGCAGCATAGCAGGAGGGGTTCGGGGCCTCAGCATAGTAGTACTAGTAGTATGAGAAGAAGCAGCCGTAGCAGTAGTATAGTACTAGTAGTAACAGCAAAAATTAAATTCAGGCGAGGAGCGGAATCAAGGTCGGCGGCATGGTCGAGTGGGAGTGCGGTGCCGGCCTTAGTAGTAGTACTAGTAGTAGTAGTAGTAGTAGTAGTAGTAGTAGTAGTAGTAGTAGCAGTAGTAGTAGTAGTAGTAGTCATAATTCAGGGAAGGAGCGGCCGGAGCGTACCAGGAGGGCTGTGCGGATGCCTCGGCATAGTAGTACTAGTAGTATTACTATTAGTAGTAGTAGTAGTAGTAGTAGTAGTAGTAGTACCAACACCAATATTCAGGCGAGGAGCGACGACATCGTCGGCTCAAAAGTGAACGGCATGCCCGGCCGGGCGCTCCTCAGTATATACTCGTAGCAAAAAATATAGTAGCAGTCGTACAGCAATTCAGGCGAGGAGCGGGATCATCGTGATGGAGACCCTCAGTATCAGAGTAGTAGTAGTTGTTAGTCGCAGTAGCAGTAGTATATATGCAAGCGAGCTGCCCAGCCGCCGCGGCTTCGAACACCCAGTCCGGAGGGGTTACGGGTGCCGGCCTCAGATTGTGGTAGTAGTAGTATATAGTAGTAATCAGAAGACGGTCTTACGAAGAGCTCGGGCCCGGGCGCCCGGGCGGCGAGCTCGGACCGGGCCCCGTGGATCCAGACGCCGTCCCCGGACCGGGCCCCGTGGATCCAACCGCCGTCCTTACAAGCAGCAGAAGTAGTAGTAGTAGTAGCAGTAGTCGTAGTAGTAGTAGTAGTCGTCGTCGTAGTAGTCGTCGTAGTAGTAGTAGTAGTAGTAGTATAGTACGTAGCAGTAGTAGTAGCAGTAGCAGTAGCAGTAGTAGTAGTAGTAGTAGTATAAGTAGTAGTAGTAGTAGTAGTAGTAGTAGTAGTACTAGTAGTAGTAGTACTAGTAGTAGTAGTAGTACTAGTCGTAGTAGTCGTAGTAGTCCTGCTGAAGCAGCAGGAGGAGGAGTAGTAGTAGTAGTAGTAGTAGTGCAGAGGAGCCGCGATGGCGGAGAGCCGGGCGGCGTTCCGCTCCGCCTTTTGCGGTTACCGATCCGCTTGATCGGAAGCTGCATGGCTGCTTCGAGCCAAAAGCTTGTCACATGAGCATCGGACTAAACCTCCGGAAGAGGTAATCAGTACTAGAGTGGACACGTGGAAAAGTAGGTTTAGTATGAAAACCGATAGGGGCCGACCTATGTTTGGTTAGCTGATCCCTGCATAACCGATAGGGGTAAGTCTTCTGGCATATTCTAGCTGATCCCTGCATAACCGATAGAAAGCCCGTCGAACCCCAGGTCCTCCAGGGAACCGGCGTTTGCAGCTGCTTCGCGAATCTCGCCATAGCCATGCCGCCCATGCTGTGCCAATTTCGAGGGTTTAGGGTTTATAAGGATGTTGAGTGCTACGTAGCATATGAGCAGCAGGTCCGAGGACACCTCAAACCCCAATGATATCACCCACGAGCTGCCATGATCCAGAGCGTTCGAACGGGCGACCGCAGGACACATGATCATATGGTGCCGCACATGCAAAGGTTCACCCAGTGTTGCTGCAGCAACCATGCAATTGTTTTCCGATGTAGCAGAGATCCTGAGAGATTACTGATTACTGGATTATTGTTTTTGTCCGGCAGACGAAGCACGACGCCAGTGCTGAGATGGTTGTTCGCTGCAAGCCCCGAATTAAGAGCATTCCGTGTCCGGCAGTTTTCGCTGCGCATGATTCCAGGTACTCTCCACCAGAGGCGTGAAGTAGCTTCGAACTGCGCAGCTCAGACATCAAGACAAGGGCCCATCAAAGGTCTAGATCGACTGAATCAGTCGTCTGAGAAGTCGTACCTAATATCTATATATCCTGGGCGGCGTCGGCCTGTTCGGATCTGGCAAAGGATGCACTAAAGGGTACGCATTGAAGTACTGATGCCCTGTCAGGTTCATCTCTTTGCTGGAGTTGGCGAGGTTGCCCAGCCCAGTCGCGCGAGATCCTGGATAGAGCGCACTGAGAATGTAATCTCGAAGCACTACGTCCGAGACGATGGATCGCAGCGACGATCGCTCCATGAACAAGGCCGGAGTTCGCTAATGTTCGCTAGCTCTAATGCGTCGAATTCAGGTCGCTTGTTTGCTTGCTTGTTTTTCGCTTCTCGGGTGTCTGCAGAATAAGCCTGCTTGAGCCCAATGCCCCTCGAGAGCCTTGCGTTGCGTGTGCTTGCGTGGCAGCATTGACAGCTAGCTCCGATCGTAGTGGTGTGCGAGAGCAGAATTTGTCGATGCGGCGTGAAGGCCCCAAACAAACAGCAAAATAACCAGACGACAATTGGATCGCCCGTATGAATATGATTAAGCCTCTGCGGCGCCAAAGCAGCCAAACAAAGGCAATAGCTAGCAAGATCTAGATGTGCTCAACAACAGACCTAAAGAAAAGACCTGGGACTTTTCTTATTTGTGCATTTGACAATAAAAGCAAATTAGTCGGATAAAAGCCAAGTCTTTTAAAGTAAGCGCCAGGGACCACCAGGTTGTCTTCAACGACAACCTGGGGGTAGTCCTGGCAGTGCAAAAGGGCAGGGCCTCGGATTACGGCTTGTTACGGCTCATACAGAGGTTAGCTGCCCACACGCTTGCCAGCGGGGTAAAGATCCAGCTCCGATGGATTCCGAGTGAGCGGAATGCTGCTGACGCGGGCAGTCGCGCTTGGGANACGGCTCATACAGAGGTTAGCTGCCCACACGCTTGCCAGCGGGGTAAAGATCCAGCTCCGATGGATTCCGAGTGAGCGGAATGCTGCTGACGCGGGCAGTCGCGCTTGGGAGCCATGGATCTCCAAGGAGCCTGCCCCTCGGGCAAAAGTTGCCTATCGCGAAGGACACCTCAGCAGCAAAGAGGAAGATCGTGGTTTTCACCAGGATGGAGTCGGAGAGGGCCAACGCTCGTATGGCTGCACGCGACCAGNGAAGCGAAAGAAGTCGCCTTCTCCTCTGAGGGTGGCTCAGGGAAAAGGGCCGGCGCAGCCTGGGATCAGATGCTTGTTGAAGGCTACACAGAAGAAGAGAGAGAAAGCCCGCGCACGGCCACGCAAGTTTGCAAAGAAGCTTCGCGCCTCTTTGGGTGGCCACGGGCTCCTGGAGATGGCGAGCGTGAAGGAGGCGACCAGAAAGGACTACTTGAACAAGCTGAGAGGTTTCTACGACT
>BGNK01006035.1:0-27053 GCA_003297005.1 Symbiodinium sp. clade A Y106
GGAAGACAAGAAGCACACAGATGCAAGTGACGCTGATCTTGAAGCCTTTGCTGAGAAGATCCTTCAGGAGTGCAGCACCGTCTTGGCGCAGCAGAAGGACCCAAAGAAAAAAAGGAAGGCCTCGGTGCCGGGTGTGGAGTTGGGTGAGGGTGAGCCAAGCAAGAAGACCGAAAAGAGCGTGGCGAAGGCCCAGGCCAAGACGAAGCAGAAACCCCAGAAGGTCGTGGAGGAGGAGGAGGAAGAGGAGGAGGCGCCCAAGCCGAAGAAGGACAACAAGCAGAGCAAGGGCAAGGGAAAGGAAGAGAAGGCAGCGTCGGGCAAGCGGGAGAAAGGCAAGGAGGCCGCGAAGACCAAAAGGCCCGCCCCCGCAGCGGACGAGGCGGATGGTGCGAAAAAGCGCCAGACGACCGTCCTGGATGCTATGAAAAAGAAGTAAGGCTGCTGCAGCCTGCAGCTGCCTCCATGTATGATCCACCCGAGCTTTGATGCTTGCTCTTTAGAGTATTTGGTTTTGCTGCCACACAGCGGATGCTGGCGCTGGCCTTTGGCCGTGTTNGGCTGCTGCAGCCTGCAGCTGCCTCCATGTATGATCCACCCGAGCTTTGATGCTTGCTCTTTAGAGTATTTGGTTTTGCTGCCACACAGCGGATGCTGGCGCTGGCCTTTGGCCGTGTTGTTGAAACAGCGTTGTGAGTTCGCAGTGCATAGGACCACACATAGGGCATAGCAAGTAGCGTTGGGTATGTCTTATAGTCTTATAGTGATAGTGTATCAGTCATAAATAGAACATAGAATGACATAGAATGTATTGGTGATCGTGTATAGATTATACCACTGCGACAGTGCTGTTTCCAATGTCTCGGCCTTGCAGAACCTTGGGTTCAAGTTCACCGGACGTCCGGNAGAACATAGAATGACATAGAATGTATTGGTGATCGTGTATAGATTATACCACTGCGACAGTGCTGTTTCCAATGTCTCGGCCTTGCAGAACCTTGGGTTCAAGTTCACCGGACGTCCGGGCTGAGTGAGGCTGAGGCGCAAAAGTCCAAGTTGCCGCTATAATAGACTGTTAGGCAAAGCACACAGTGCAAGTCACCGAAATGCCAGGTTGCCCAGTGGTGGTTGCTACTGTACGTGTCACTGCATGTTGGCCTCCGTGCTTGTGTAGCTTGAGCTGCGCCTGTCAGGACCAAGTGGACCAAGCCTTACTGCTTGATGTGATTCTGGTGAAAGGATTCTTTGTCTGGTGTCTAGTCTAGTCAGTCGCAAGATTGTAGTGATTGTAGTGACATTGTAGTGTATATAGTATATAGTGACTACGGTTTGGTGAGAGTCTAGTCTAGTGTGCTTGCCAGTGTTTCCTGTCCGACTCCAGCATTGCCTCACGTCTTAGAGCTGGGTGTGTGAGATGTCCAAGGAGCAGCTGGGGAAGGTGAACCCCCGCCCAAGCCAGCCTCGTCTTGCGGACGAGGCCTCGCGCCGGGTACAGTCAGAGCCGAAGCTGAAGAGAAGCCGGTGCCTAGACAAGTCGAACTCGGACGAGCCCGGGCTCATGGCTGAGGCCTCGCGCCGGGTCGTGGCCGCCGAGGATATCAAATCAGGTGCATTGCTCCACATGCTGGCGCTTGAGAACCTAGAAAAATTCGAAGAGTTGGAGCCCAACAGCCCTTTGGCCCTCGGACAGCATGCACTTCAGGATGAGCTGGTGTTGTCGTGGGCTTCGGCTTGTTCCGGTTCGGAGGGCGTCTACTACGTGATGGAAGCTNAAGAGTTGGAGCCCAACAGCCCTTTGGCCCTCGGACAGCATGCACTTCAGGATGAGCTGGTGTTGTCGTGGGCTTCGGCTTGTTCCGGTTCGGAGGGCGTCTACTACGTGATGGAAGCTATCAATGCAGCATTCACTCATCTAGACGTGAAGGTGCAGCTGCAGCACAAATTCAGTTGCGAGAGCATCTTGTTTTCATCTTAGTCTTAGAGTGGTCTATTGAGTCTATTGNTGGAAGCTATCAATGCAGCATTCACTCATCTAGACGTGAAGGTGCAGCTGCAGCACAAATTCAGTTGCGAGAGCATCTTGTTTTCATCTTAGTCTTAGAGTGGTCTATTGAGTCTATTGAGTCTAATGCACACATGCAGCATTCAGATCATTCAGTCCTCTTGCATCAATAAGCCTTGGTAGAGCCGAACTTTACGACATAAGACATAAGACATAAGACGTCATAAGTTATATCAGGTATGCCATCCGGAATTGTGAGGTCAAGTTTTCCAGTCACAGTGATTGTTCGTCAGTTCAGTTGGGAAGTTGAGTTGAGAATTTGAGAAGTATCCGTGGCGTATAGCAGATGGGCATATCAGGCATATCAGATATCATGTCGCATATGGTGGCATATGACAGATGACAGATGGCATAGGCCCAGGCCATAGGCATAAGCCATAAGCCATNCAGGCATATCAGATATCATGTCGCATATGGTGGCATATGACAGATGACAGATGGCATAGGCCCAGGCCATAGGCATAAGCCATAAGCCATATGCCATAAGCCATAAGCTGTTTTTCCGAAAAGGTCTCGAGGTAAACGTTTGAAAGCTCGGTTCTATAGTCTATACTGGTCGAGCGCCATATGTATGACATATATGATATATCTGATATATGAATGACATATGTCATATGTCATATGCCATTTGTGCTCAGGTAATGCTGACAAGCAGCAGTGGATCCAGGCGGTGCTTTCCGTTGGCTCCTTGCGCGAGAGTACCTGCCTCTCGTGGCCTCCTCGGGTTGATGCCCTTGGGGCGGGTGGTGATATCGACTGCATCTCAAGTGGGAAATGCATTTTCGATGACATCACGCAGTTGCACTGGAAGGAGGCCAAGTGCTGCCGCCACGGCGGTGGTGCGTGCGACGTNCTTGGGGCGGGTGGTGATATCGACTGCATCTCAAGTGGGAAATGCATTTTCGATGACATCACGCAGTTGCACTGGAAGGAGGCCAAGTGCTGCCGCCACGGCGGTGGTGCGTGCGACGTTCCTTCAGTCGATCTTCTTGTCGTCGGGACCTCCTGCAAAGACCTCAGCAAGCTGAACCACACTCCCGCTCACGACAGCAATAGGCCAGTCCTCGAGCAGAACTCCAGCCGCGGTGCTTCAGCACAAACGTTCCAAGGCCTTTTGGGCTACGTTCGGAGTCACCGACCTCTCTTCGTGATCTACGAAAACGTGGATGCGATCAGCGACCAGCTCAGCTCAACCGACGACTCCAACCTGAAGGTTTGCTTGAACGAGTTCTGTAGCCTGGGGTACCACAGCCAGCCGATGATGACAGACGCATTGGAGTTCGGGCTTCCATGCCATCGTCGTAGAGTCTACATCCTCTTCATTGACTCCCGNACTTGATCTCCGCGATCGGCCCTTTCAGGTTGTCATGAGCAAGTTTCGCCACTTGGTTAGCAGTTGCATACGCACAGCACCATGTGCATCGGAAGTGCTTCTTGAGAAAGGCGACTTGGCGACAAAAGAGTGTATGGATGAGCGGCAAGCAAAACTCAAGAAGACGAAGTCCCAGACTCAGAAAGCTCAGAACAATTGGGTGAACCAGCNGGAAGTGCTTCTTGAGAAAGGCGACTTGGCGACAAAAGAGTGTATGGATGAGCGGCAAGCAAAACTCAAGAAGACGAAGTCCCAGACTCAGAAAGCTCAGAACAATTGGGTGAACCAGCATATGAAGTTTGCCGACAGCCTTGGCGTTCGTTGGGGCACGCCTGCACGGAAAGAGCTGGCCCAGAATGCGTGGTACTCCACCCTCACCGAGCGTGAGGCCGACTGCCTGAAGCTCTCAGAGATTGAATCTCCCGGATGTGGTTTCCGCAACCTGTCGCAAAGCCTCGGCCGTGCCAATANCGGTCGGCATGTGGCTCCAACCATGTTGCCGGGGCAGTTGTTGTGGACTCATCTAGCTTCTGGAGGTCCACGCTTGATGAGTGGATACGAGGCCCTTCTCATGCAAGGGTATCCTATCGGACCTTGCTTGAACATGCTTTCCCAGGAAGGCTACGTTGTGAGCGCAGACCAGGTGACGTCCAAGAAGAAAAAGTTCCCAACAGACGCTTTTCTCCAAGACTTAGCTGGAAACGGCATGGCGCTTCCCGTCGTCATGGCCGTGGTTCAGGCATGCCTTGCCGCGGTGCACTGGCGTCCCGTCGGGTTGAAGACCACCGCCTCGTCTGTCGCGACGGCGATGGCCGCCATGTCAATGCTGACACCAGGCCCGAGGCCGGGAAAGGAGAACGCGGACGAGGACGAGGACATCTGAACAAGGCCTGAGGCCGGGTGCTGGATTGATTTTGGCAGCCGCTCCGTCTTCATAGGATTTGGGCATTTTGCCATTTTTTGATTGTGCCTCAGCTCAAAGAGGTTGCTGCAGTTCACTCGATGAGGCAGCGTGAGAAAAGTCAGCAGCGTCGCTTCGTGGTCATGGTCATAGTCAAGGAGTCAAGGTTTGCGGACCAGGAGACGTAGGAGTGGGAGTGTAGTTGAGGAAGTTTAGCTTAGCGCTCAAGGTCATGTTACTGACAAAGTTACTGTTCATGTAAGCATCGTTGCGGTCATGGTGTCCTGGGGCCGGTGATCGTCTTCATTGTCGTCATGGACCCATGGCGACTCATGGTCACTCGTAGTGCTCCTCATCAGTGTCTCGCAGTGTTATTGTCATAGATTTGAAGTGGCGTCGTCGTCATTCTTGCTTTCATGGTGCACTCTATCCGACTTATTCAGTCTGGTTCAGACGGTTTCAGACAACAGTTGCGCAAGACCATGATGACGATGATGATGCTGACGACTGCATGTCACCCTGTTCCTTCGTTGACAATGCGGTAATCGGAGACATTTTAAGATCATGATGAGCTGTTCAATCAGCTGTTGAAAATGTTTCAAACAATTTAAAGAATATTTCAAACAATTGTCGAAACATTTAAAGAATATTTNACAATGCGGTAATCGGAGACATTTTAAGATCATGATGAGCTGTTCAATCAGCTGTTGAAAATGTTTCAAACAATTTAAAGAATATTTCAAACAATTGTCGAAACATTTAAAGAATATTTTAAACAATTGTCGAAATATTTAAAGAATATTTCAAACAATTGTCGAAACATTTAAACAATGTTTCAAACAATTGTCGAAACATTCAATCAATGTTTCAAACAATCAAAACAATGTTTGTAACCCCCAAAACAATGTACGAGGTGAAACTGGGGGCGGGTTTAGTGCCGGGCTTCTAAAAACACCTAAACTTACTAGGTATTACCACCTCCTAGTATTTTCTAGGTACTTACTCACTGCCAGGTACTAACCCTAGCCCACTAGGTAGTTACTACCTACTAGGTACCTACCTACAACCAACTAGCTACCGACCCTACGACATGCTTCGTACCTGCCTACTTCTTGTACCTACTACCTATTACCTAGCAAGTACTTACAACATACTAGGTACCCACCTACTACACTGGGTACTTGCTACATTGAGTATTCACCAAATACGAACTATTTGATACTTACATACTACCTACTAAGTACTTGCCTACTGCCTGCTATGTAGCTACCTAACCCTGTACTAGGTGCGTACCTACTGTACCTACTACCTGCTATACCTACCTAGTGCCTACTAAGTAATTACTACCTACTAGGTACCTACTACCTGCTCACTACTTACGACCCGGTACCTATCACCTACTATCTACTAGGTACTTGCTTACCATCTACTAGGTACCTACCTACTACCTACTAGGTACCTACCTACTACCTACTAGGTACCTACCTCCTTCCTGGTTGGTGCCTGCTACCTACCTACTAGGTACCTACTACATACTACCGACCAAGAACAATACGACCTACTATTTACTCATTACTTGCTGCTTATTACCTACTGGGTACCTACTACCTACTAGGTACTTACTACCAAAGGTTCCTACCACCTCCTCGGCACCTATCCCTTGTTTGCTGGGTATCTACAGCCCCTACCTCCTACCTACCAGGTGCTTGCTTACTCATTACCTACATACTGCCGACCATGTACCCAACGCTCGTCGGTACTTTCTACCTCCTGGGTACCTACCTACCACCTACTAGATCCGTACTGACCAAACCAACGAGGTACCTCCCTATTGCCTGGCTATTACCCACCTACCTATTACCTACTAGGTACTACCCACCCTGCTAGCTACTAAGTATGGACTCACTACCTAGTAGATTGTTACTACCTACCAGGTACCTTCTTCTGCCAGGCACGTACTTGCTACAAGGTACCTACCTCCTATCCAGTAGGTTCCTACCTGTTAGTATCTCGGAGGGTACCTAGTAGACAGTGGGTAAGTAGCTAATAAGTAAATACCTGTAAGTAAGCAGCAGGTATGTATCTAGCAAGGAGGTAGTATTGACTAGGTGGTAGGTAAGTACTGAGTAGGTAGTAGGTATATAGTCGTGTTTCGGTACAGGAGTTCAGTTCAAAATATATCTCTCCATGCATTATTGCTATTGTTAACATTTTCGAACTATATATAATATAATGCCACTTATAAGCTTATGTCATTTAGCTAGGGCTTTTATATTACAATATATAAAACATAGCTAAATATACCCTAAAGGTATCGGGCTCATATATATATATATGATTTACATATACATATACATGCGCATACGTGTGTGTACCCATACATGTTTTACATATACCTAAACATACACGTTTACATATACATACAAAAAAACATATACATGTACACATACACAACTACACATATACATACACATGTGTATACATCTATTTGTATATTTTAAAATCGGTTTGCCGAACCCCCGTTGCCCATACCGCCCTAGAAGGCTGAGCGTCTTCGAGACTTACGAAAAATGTCGGAGCGGAATTTCTAAAACATCCACGGTTCACTCGCATGGAGGCTTTGAGTGAGATCTTGGATTTCGAGAGTGTATCAGCGTGAGGCGGGAGCTGCATCTGAAAGCTCGTAGCAAGCCTTCATACTCCAGAGATTGACCTGACTATGTTTGAGGGTGCGCGCATACCTCATGTTCGACATCTTGCAGTCTCTGTCCTCATAGTGCTCCTGGTAACTCAATGGAATGCTTGAGCAGACTTCCGTATGTCTCTCCAACTGCAGTATGTAGCACCAGAGTTCGAAACTGTAACGTCATAAACCTGAGACCGTCGCAAGAGGGTGCCAGCAGCCCAGCCTCAACTGCCCTCCCCTCGAGGAATCTGAGCCTCACACTGTCAAGCCGCGGGCAACTTGGTGATGCCGCAGCTGCACAGGCCGGAGAAGCAGTTTGGAGCTGAAGGGCCTGACGATTGAGTGTGTCGCTGTGGAGCCCTTGGAGGTAGTCATCTGCATTTGCACGGTAGTGGCCCTAGATTATGTCTTTACGGCCTCCTCGACTGTTAGTGTATGCTAGTATTCTTTCCGACTGTTTGCCAGAGTGCCCTTGGTGCACCAACTTGCCGCAGCTCGCGTCCATGGATAGGCTGTGCATACCAGTGTACCGACTGTTAATGCTGTCGGCATGACCGCTACTGAGATTCATGAACGTGTCCGTTGTGCGAGCGGGCCAGTTTGGTCTGAAGCCGTAGGAATACAGTCGTCCTACCTTACATTTGAGGACTAGAGGCACTCATCACCTGCTTTCTACACTGTCTCAAGGCTGCAGCCTTAGTGGCACGCGAAGCTTCCGAGGCATGATCTACATTTAATGAGGCTTCAAAGAGTGCAATGGTAGCAGCTCTTTGGAGATGTCAAGGATTTGTGATGTCAGGGCTTCAGTTGTGTTTTGCGTTTGCAGGTTGTTGAATGTGTTGGAGTGTAGGGTCAATGCAGTGTTGAGCCGGACGGATTCGAGGGTGTGCGACTTTGATGGCATGGTGTTGTTTCGAGTACTGTACGTGGTGCGGAGTTTAGATTTCTGTGCTGGCGTGTTCGTGCAGTTTCTTGAGTCTTTCGGCAATGCGAACTCGCACTCTACTGTGTGGGATTCGAACCAGGCCGTTCAAGGCTGGTGATCCGAGATTGCGGGATTTCGATTGTGATCGCGGATCGAGAAGGGTCATTGTCTGGCCTTCAACCCGAAGTCTGAGAGACCCGAGCTCACCTTGAGCTGTTGAGCTTTCCGAACCGTGAGCCGAAGGGCTTGGCCTATAGGCCTTGAAGACGTCCCGCAACGTGTTGTGAGAACCCAAAACTCGACGCCAGGGGAAGTATCAACTGCTGGGTGCATCACACCCAGAGGCTCTAGAGGCGCAACTTTGGGCCCTTTGATGTTGGCGATTACGGGAAGAGGTTGTCGGCATTGATATACCTCTCTCGAAACTTGAACGGGGATAACTGACGCCGCGTCGTGGCGTCAGTGGCCCCCGCCATTGACTGTGGCCGTTGTTGGGGCTTAGAATCCTCGCAACCACTGTAGGCTTGGGATCTTGGTATCATGCCGACATCTCAAGAATGCCGAGGGATACAGGAATGGATCGCTAGGGGTTCAGTCTCAACACTGCTGCTGTTTCCGGATCCGAATAGCCATAGGGATGAGTGGGATTCTCGTAACCGTCTCCAACATGTCGAGAGGGGACCCCGCACGAAGAACAAGCCTGCCTACACGGCTAAATATGTGCAAGGGCGGGCATTTGTTCCCCGACCCACCCTCCCACAACACAGCAGAGCGAGAGGGGTGGGGGCTTGGCAGCGCTGCACCATACATCAGGTTCGGCTTTACGTGGATATAGAGGACATCCGAGCTGCAGGTTTTGCTGTTCCGATGGGTGTTCCCCTTCCGGCTTCCGAGCTTGACTTAGTAGAAGCACAGGGGGTTCACGTGACGGCGTGAGTGCTCAACTATCGCAACTTTATCGGATGGTTGGGGGTTTGAACCGCCTGGTAAAGGTGTTCCAATGACATGGGTTTGGCGATTCCTGCAAGCATGCTCGCCCCGTTATCGTAGAGAAGTAAAGGGCGATGGAGCCGAGGAGACCTGCTGCAAGACATCTGGGTGCAGCCACATGGCCGAAGAGAGCCGCAGCTCGTGACCTGCGATTACACCATCCTTGAACCCTGTCCTATTTCAAGAAGCTGCCTGAAGCCTGAGTGCCCCACAGAGGTTCGTTTGCTTTCATGAACTGACCGGTGCAAGCCCCGGGAGGCTCGCCGTGATTTGGGCGCTACCCTCTTTGCGGCCAGCCGCAAAGAGGAGGTGGGCATCAGTGTCATCAGATGAGGGTGTGCACAACATGGAGGTGCAGGATTGCTGGGGCATCCCAAAGTACTTACGACGGCAGCAGTGCTGTTGTAGGCACATATTGTATGGAGTCGAATCTGATGAGTTCTGAGATGGCAGCTTTTAGTCCCCACCGGCCTTTCGGACCTACGGATCTCATACATGGGATTCACAGGCGATCAGCGGAAAAGCATGTGGCACAAGCCCTCTAGCTGCTCTAGCTCTTAGTGGAGAACGTGCATTCTCCTGAATGCGAGATTCGGCGTTTCATGCTTTGTATGCTGGCGGCGGGGGGGATGGATATCGGGGCCCTCCCATCTCCGGAATGCGCAGTCTTTCTATGAACCATCGGCCTCCAAGATGATTTCGTGAAAGATTAGGTTTGCATTTGGTTCGAAACATGTTTGCAGGGAGGCCCGGAAACAATAGGTCGGAAAGTAATTAAATTTGGAGGGTCAGGTGAACACAGGACCGAAAACCCCCGCACCATCCTTGTTCGAAAGCCATACCCCAGACTTCTTTGCACGTTACAGTTCTGCAATTCGGACCCGAGTAGCTTGTTTCAGATGTCGCGACCTTGGCATGCCCGCCCTACCTCAGGGCGTGGCGGCCTTTCGGCAAGCTCTGGCTGGCCTCCAGCAAACCCTAGGCGCCGGGGTCGGCTGGACTTGGGACTCGATGTTTGAGTTGCCGTGTAGAAGTCGCTTCGCAGATCTGTTGAATCGGCCAAAGACTTTCCGCTAGATATTCTTGACCGAGGTTCGTTGCCAAAACCAGATGTAGCGATTCCTGAAGCCTTCGCACCCAGATCCCAAAGAGTCAATCTTCAACTTCAACGCTCAGCCGACATTCTTTTGGCACCGCGAGGTTTCCAGCATCCTACCACCATTGCCGTTTTAGCACAGCTCAGGCCAGGATTTGATGGCGAATCGGATGCTGGAGTAGCTGGGGGCTGTAGTGGGGGAGGAGCCTGCAAAGGCTTTTGTTGCACGCCATAAACTCAAAATGCTGAACTAAGAAGCTTAGCAGCTTAGCCGCTTGCCTGCGTCCCGAGCTCCAACTGCGGAGCCCAGGGCCGCTCTGTCCCACGACGAGGAGGCTGCCACGGCACTGGTCCACGAGCACAGGCCCGTTGGAGAGTAGAGACCTTTGAGGCTCAGGAGCTAAAGGTGTGAGAGTTCATGCTTCAGCTTTGGTAGTGGTGGTAGAGGAGCCAGCACAAATACACTCTAAACAAAACCCTGGACGGCAACGCAAGGTAAGCAGATCGGAAGATTCTGAACGTAAAACCAGCTTTAAGCGTCCTTGAAAACACCACTCCCGAAAATGCTGAAAGAATACAGTTTTCGGAAACCCCAGACTGAAGACAGAAACACAGACCAGACTCTAAGCCCTAAGCGAGCATAGCGAGGTCTTTCGAAAACTTAGCAGGCCATGTGGCAGATCTTAGGCCCAAGAGGAGTGGGAACAGCAAACCCTGAGACTTTCAGAATAGTTCTGCTGTCGAGGTGATGGAGTGCCAGTAGCGCATTTTATCCCAGAACGAATCGGCACTGCACTGGACTTGATAACCTGCTGTCTACCTAGGTCGAGACCGGCCAAGCCTAGGTGCTCGACTCTGCCAGAACTCAATCGCAAACACGCGCTGCAGCCTTTCTGGAAAGCCCCATCCCGTTCCTGTTGCTTCCCAGCTCCGGCAACGTCACAGCGGCGCCAGATTGGGAGGTGGATCTGGACTGCAGGATTTGTGATTGAGGCATTTGAAGATATTCACCTCAGGCTTAAGGCTGAAGTTAGCTTGAGACGTCGCCGGTATGATGGAAAACCCTGCACGAAAATTTGAAACCCTTCAACCCGTAATTTTTTGCTCTGACTGACTCAGCATCTTGCGGATGAGCACTCCATGCAACAACCATCCAGAAACTGGGAGGTGCCCCAGTGGGGTGGCAAGCTGGTCCTGGTCCTTGTGGCAATTGCAGCTGAACCAGGCGCTTGAAGTGCACCAAGCGGAGCACTGGGGAGTAGGGTTTAAGGTCGAAGGACATGATTTAAGACATGAAGTGGCATTTGCAAGAGACAATCAGTTCACCCAGATCTACTTCAGCAGTTGTGTCAAAGGTGCAGTAGCGTTTCTGTGTCATCAAGGGTTGTTTCTGGCTGCTTTGCGAGGTTGGGGGGCTGCGGCTCTCAACGGTCAGTCTCCTTCGGGACGATGTTTGCAGATCGAAGCAACGCTTGCACTGTAGACCTGCGACAGCTTTCCGAGGAAGCGGGGCAAACCCAAACTGCAGTTTAAATGGATCTTGCAGACTGTGGACCTGGAGCCTCTGGTCGTCAATATGCATGCCAGGTGACAAAAACGGGGCCATTCTTCTGGTGGAGCCTTACTGAAGATCAGTGAGAAGAACTTCCTGCTTGAGGCATTGAGGTTACACGGACTCTGACACAAAGGGAGCATGTGGCCACCGACCATTCAATTCCTGAACGACGCAAGGTTTGGAAGAAGATAGAATTTGCAGTTTGTCTTATGTCCGGCCTGCATGCCGCCGCAGTGGAGAAAGTTGGTGTGTAATTGCGTTCAGCATCTTGACGGGTCATCGTTCCTTTCAGCTGGATCGTGACTGCGTGAAAACCGTAGGAGAAGTGCACGAGCAGACACAAAGAGATACGCGATGCACGATGCTTTTGGAAGAGATATCAGATGCGATAGGTGTACAGGTTCATCAGGATGTCGCTGTTGTGATGATGCTGATGACGGCGGTGGTAATGATGATGGTTATGGTGATGAAGGTGAGGATGAGTTCCGCGACGATAATGGACATGCTGGCAGAGATGATGGTGGTGCTGCTGATGATGACGATGAACAAATATATAGTTGTGATGAGGGGTCGGAGAAGGAGCAGGAGCAGGAGCAGGAGAGACATGAGAAAGTTGAGGATTTGGCTAAGCAAGATAACAGTGCTTTTCACCTTCCAGCCTGCAGCCCGGTCACCCGCCTCGATTCAAGGCTAAGTGCACCAACTCCGCATTACCTCCTGTATGGTCGCGGCATAGTATGATAGTATGAACAATACAATGCGAGAGTTGACTTGCCCTTCCTACTGGGTGCTTTCGTTTGATGCAGCAGCCCGTCAGCCAAGGACCACCTAAGACGGGTAGCCACTGAAGCCCGCGCGGAGGCTTTGAACGGTTCTGCAACACCCTGGCTTTGGGCTTGGTGTTGGGACTGGTTAGTTGGGTGTCAGGGGGAGAGCACTAATTACTTCCGTCATGGCACAATCGATCGAAGTCAAGATGACACACAACAGCCGGCCGTCTACTTCGACTCCAAAAAGTAGCTTCAAACAGAAAGCTCCCCCTCCTAAGTCATAAACCTCACAAGCCCCCACAGCCTGTGGGCCTGGAACCCTGAACCCATCCCACCTTTCTTGGCCCAATTGCCCCAAACAGGCGCTCTTCGCGCTGTCACCCTGGGTGCCAACGGAAGTTCTCCTTTCCGGGGCCGAGGCCGGAAGCAGCCTGCACGCGGGTTCAGAGCTTTTGCAACTAATGAGGTAGGCATCGTTGCTTTAGCCGGCTTTAGCGTCTTCACGATCCGGCGTCTGGGACTTCAGAGTTTGTGGGTTTATGAAGTCTCGTCTTATCGTGTGTTCGTGCCATAGTCGACAAGTGGACGCACAAGCTGTTAAGCCGTCGGGCAGCTGATGGCGTAAAGCACACCACATTTCGTCAGGAGTGCTCATTCTTCTGTACACTGAAACCTTGAGGTGTTACCTACTTAATTTTTGCTGCAGATACAGTTGTTGCTGTCCTTGCCTTCATTTGGAGGGGCCTTTGGGGTTTTCGGGCCTGGCAGTTGGGGAGAACAAACTCTTGCACACCCAGGGCCGAGGGAGGGACTGGTGGCTGGGTGTCGGTGGGATGGCGCTTGGGGTCTTGTGGAGTTGCAACATGCTGCTGCTGCTGCTACTGCTGCTACTGCTGCTGCTGCTCGTAGTTCTTCTACTGCAGATCACAGTAGCAGTTGTGTAACAACAATAACCAACAACCAGGATCACAATAAGACTGACGATAGTGTATTACAAACAGCACGACCGCTACAGCGACTACCACTACCATCACGACGCCGCGATGACGACTGCTGCTGCTTCTGCTTTGCTGCTGCTGCCGTGCTGCACTTGCGAACGCCAAACCGCGAGCAAAGCTCAGGCCTTGGAGGGCGACACAGACGTGGTGTCGCTGCCGCTGGCAGATGCACAAAAGAGGAGCTGGATTTACTATGAACAGGTCGTGTTGCTCACTATCGGAGTAATAGTGCGCATAGACGAACAACAGACACAAAAGCAGTCTGCTTTATCAGTAGCAGCTACTGCCTGCTGCTGCTGCTGCTACTTCTGCTACGACTACAGCCACAACTACGCCTACTACTACGACTGCTACAGCGACTACTACGATGACTGCTGCGACGACGACTACTACTGCGACGACTAGTACGACCACCACCACCACCGCCGCCACCACCACCACCATCACCACCACCACTACCACCACCACCGCCGCCGCCACCACCACCATCACCACCACCACTACCACCACCACCACCACCACCACCATGACGACGACTAAGACGACGACGACCACTACTACTAGTAGCTTGAAGCAGCAGTACCGTCGTCATGATTGTCGGTGTTGTCGAAGAAGCAACAGCAGCGACAGCATTGGCATATTTCACGAAATAACAACACTACTGATGGTTGTTCATCACGTAGGTATGCCTTTCCGGTCCGGGGCCTAGATTCCAAAAGCAAGAGAAGGGACACAGTCAAATTTGTGTCCGACACCGATGCTCGATTTCTGCGCCCGCCTCCCAGGATCAGCTTAGGCTAGTCGTGCGCATGGCTTGTTGAGCAACGATTCAAGCAGCCACCAGCTTCGCATCCAAAATTCTTGCATTTGCCAGACATAAGCCGTGGAACGGTTCGAACAGAGTTTTGGAAGGCGAAGGGTTCACAGCGGTTTGGAGCATCCAGCAGGCCCAAGAGCCTTGCTGATACTCTGCAATTTGCCATGCCGTCGAGTTCAGGCGAACCTGCTGTGCAGTTGCTGGTTTGGAGCTCCGGGAATCGATCTTGAGAGTTCAGGCCTCCAGAGCACATGTTGCTTTCGGATTGGTTTGTTTTTGTATGTTCCGAGGTGCAGACATCCCGAAACATGTCGTGGGACGCCCCATCTTAACACGAACGCTAGCGGTTTTCGCTATGTGCAGAGGGGACATACGGGGGGTAAGTAATCAAGGTGCGTTTCTTTGTGTGCGCCACTTGGAAAAACGAAGCGATAAGACAGTTCCAGAGAAGAAGCGCTCAAATCCTAACCCCTCAAGCCCTGAACTAGAGACTCAGTTTTGCTGGAGAGGGGTGCGTATCGTGGCTGTAGTTTTTGTTTACATCCCTGTATGCAGTACTAGAGCCGCAGAGCAGACACGTACTTGCTTCCGGATGTTGATCCCTTCGAGGACGCCGACCAAGACCCAGAGCTGCAAAACTTTCGGACTCGAGGAATTGATTAGCATCTCAAGCCTACAAGTTTCTGGGAGGTACAATCCCGGGCGACACCGATCAGCGAGTTAGCGTCGCGCTGCCGTGTGTGCCCCAACCTGGGTTTGAGACGGTTACTGCTCTTAAATCTTTCGCGGTTGGTACGAAACACTGTGATAAAAACATCCACTCTCCATTGTCATACCGGTTGCAGCAAAGCCAGATCGATGCTAGCAACGGCCACAATGAGAACACTGCGGCTCGTCGTCATCGTCATTGTCATGCTTGCTTGCAGCTATAGTTTTTACTACTCTACAGCCATCATCACCGGCATCACTACAAGAAATTTGAAGCACGACTGCACTCTTCGTATACTGCCAGCAGATGGCTTTCAACATCACAGTCGCGCAAGCAAAGGCTGGAACATCTCCAAAATCTCAGCATGCTCGCTGCAACGGCTGAGCCAGAGGGACTACAGAAGAGACCTGCTGTGAAAAGGGAGGAACCTACCTGGACCTTAATGCCTTTAAGGCTATAAGTTCTCAGGCCTATGCGAACACAGTGACTACAAACTGCAGGCCGATCGCTCGATCGTCACGCGCGACTCAGGCGCAGCCTCCATGAGCTCAAAGGCCATGCCAACAAGCACTTTGGCGTCCGGGCGCAGAAGCCATTGCGCATGCCAGGGGCCCAGTGCTTTGATTCAAGAGTTGTCATCAAGATTTCTACGTCGCTGCGTGCCTTGCTCAGCTGTGCTCGGTCACAGTACTTGTCATTGCAGTTTAGGGCTTGAGCTCACACCGAATGTTTTTTTCCTCACCGAAGCAGGGACCCCTAAACCTTTTCACACACAACTGCACCCAAGCCGCTAGATTCTTGCGAGCTGGTCGGCACACGTAAGTTTCGTAAAATCGAGTGTGGACCCTGATTTTAGTGGGCCTCCTAATGGACCAGGGATTCTGCTACTTTGGGTTCTATACAAGGTACCACCAACTTTGCCAGCTTCGGAAAGCTACCGAGCCCCAAGCTCCACAACTCCCGAAAGCCGAGAGCTGCTGCACCTCGCGCGACCTGGAGTTGCAGGTACCATCACGGTAAGGTCGTCATTACACACGCGCAGCACGTGACAAACCTGAAGGTTGGGGCTTCTGATCGGATGGGGAAAAGGGGGATCTAAGCTCGCAGGCGTGGAGTTCTACTGAGAGCTTTCATATGCGGGATCGTGCAGGATTTGGGTTCCAACAGCTTCGGCGGAGGAATGTGTAAGGAGGCCGGCAGTTTGTGGACCTAGTTTCGATTAGCAATGAGGGCTGAAGGGTCATTCTTGAAAGCCCCATGCCCAAGTCTCACAAATCTTACCGACCATGCAGAAAAGCCAGCACGCTGCAAATCTAGCATATCGACGCATGGTGCACCTGCGCCAAAATAACCAAGGCCTGGCACTATCTTGATAGGTGTCTACGAACCTAATTACTTTACAAGACGGAAGCCCCAAGAGCCTTACCATCGGAGGATGGTGACGTCGTCGTCGTGACGGTAACTGACGAAGAGCAGGCGATGGACGAAGGGCGCACAGGGCCGTGGTGACCTGGGTTCAGGAGATTTCGACTCTGGGCTTGTGCGAGTCTTTGAGACTGGGAAAGCAAAGCCTCAGGGTGTTGTGTGACCCTGTACACGTAAGGCAGTGAGGTGCATTATTGCCATCACAGCCTTGGAGTCCGAACTAGCACACGTCCAGCACTGAACGAGGAAATGCCCGTCGAGATTGCTCGCGGGCCCTAGGTTCGAGCTATGTCTCGAGAGAAAGCACAGCCCCGCATGAATCCCACACGCATCGGCCTCATCATGCCTCAGACGAAGCCATAAGATCTTCGCCTCGTCATCCCAACGAACCCTTAGGCCACACTCTTTCAAAGATGCTGGCAACATAGACAAAAGTCCTCAATCCTAGCTCCTGAGCTCTGAAAGCGTACCCTGCAGAGCCTCGGCATGCCTCTGCCTTCTTTGCAAACTCCTGCCAGGGCCCGCCGCCGATCTCGACTCACCAGGCATGGTAGGGGGGGCCAGTGGTCCAGCTTGTAAGGCTTGGGTCCTAGGTGTTGGAACGGGTCACCGCGGGGTGCCGCAATGCTGGGCAGACATTTTGCTACAGGGGCTCGGCCCGCAACACATCACGGAGCGTTTGCATCCTAAGTTGAAGTTCCTACTGCCACAGCCCTGAAACCCCAAGAGCCTGGCTTCATCAGGCGCACTATGTGCCACACCGGCTTGAGGCACGGCGTCATTTTGATTCCACCTTCTTACATTCTACTTAACCCTGCAGCTTGGACCCAAAACCCCAAGCCCGAGATCCTGAACGCCAAGTTCCCAATTCAAGCCTCCCACAGCCGCGGAGCTAGGATGGCCGTAGTCGGCCTTGAGGCATGAGCTTTCAGGAGCTGGCATAGGATCTTGAAGCCTGACCGCATTCTGTTTGCATCAAATTTTTCCTCGTAGGCGAACTGAAAAAGGCTTGTGCAATAGCTGCCGAAGGCAAAGAAGCCGCCTCCGGCACAAGATGGGCCGGGCGAGGGAGTGCCGCCAGAGGGCTCAGAAGCGCTGAGCAGTTTTGAGACATGGTAACGGGGGTTCTGGACTCTGGATGCCCATTTTACGTCTAGAGTCATATCATATCGGTTCTTGGTAAGGGATTCTTGCGTTTCGATTTGTGGGTGTTTGAGACCGGTGCCTTGAAGTGGGTATTGACTCCTGTGGGATTGTGATTCTTGGGACCTTCCAAGGCAACCCCCAAGAAGCCAGATCCTAGCGAGAATGAGCATCGCAAGCAGCAGAGTCACAGCCGCTTTTCGAGCCAGCCTGCAGGTTTGATGGTAAGTCGAGCTACACGGTGGACTACATTCCGCACCCTCTCGAGGCTTTGGTCCCTGAACATGGCCATGGCTGTGGGTAAGAAGCGTCTTTGAGCCAATGGTTCTATCCAGTCAAGATACATATGAAGTTGATTTTGTATAATCCGGGTCACCGGGTGGTGTCGAGCCATCGTGTTCGGGCTGTGCTTAGGGGATCCGGGCTTTGCATATTTCCGATCGATTGGCGGGAAAGTTGGCCTCCTCAGGTTTGGGTGGTCTTTCGTCGTGGTTTCCAGATCTCCGCCGAAATTGATCATTGAAGCACAACCAGTCCCCTGATCGCGAAGCCCACTCCAAATTCTGTCGAATGTCGGGGTGCTTCCAATAAGTTCACGGCTTGATGGCCTGCAATGCAGAGTCTTGCAGTCTTTTTTAGGTAGACCCCGAAGCCTTAGCTGCTTGGACTGCTCCCAACCCCAAGACGTGAAGAACGAAATTCTGCGGTAATCTTGACCCGGAATCTGGAGAGCTCTGCAGACTTCGCCTGAAACCGGTTGGCTTGGTTTCTACCCCGGTTTTGTGCACTCTTGCGGGATGCATCGAAAGTTTCTCAGGGGTTGTGATCTGGCGTTGCAAGATCCAGGCTTTAAGGCTTAGGTTCTGCCTCTCCGGAAAGCGAGGTTAGGGACAAAGCCAAGCCACCGCGCAACGTATGGGAGCCTGGGAGGCCGGCTTGGGGCCTAGGGTTTACAAAGCTTCTGGAGGGAACTCTGGAGATGAAGTGCTTCATGCTCAACGCACACACATACACACACACATGTATACGTATAGGTATAGGTATATGTATATGTGTGTATGTATATATAGATACACACATACATATCTGTGTGTTGTCTGTGTGTTTGTGTGTGTGTGTTTATGCGGTTGTCTATCTATATATATATATATATATATACATGTACATGTATATATATATATATATATATATATGTCTGCGTGTGTGTGTGTGTGTGTCTGAAGCTTCTGGCATGCATGATTATCGTGTCTGTATGCTGTTTGGTGTTCCCACGACTCCGCAGCAAAGCAGAGAGTGGCATCAATCTTGCACGCTACTCTTTTTAGACGCCCTGGACGCTTGAAGACGTGAATTTCCTTAAGGTGCGCGAAGCCAGCGAGTTGACCATGATGCTGTTTAGGAAGTATAGTCGTCCAGTATTGCTTGGACATCCAAGGTGATTGCACCTCCAGCAACGAGTCGCGTTGTTTCTTCATGGAACCTCTGGAACAGCTACAGCCCGTAGGAGATCGACATCAACAATTGTAATTAGACTGTTGGGCTGGTAGATAAAGGTAGGGGTGCTCCTAGAAGGGGGGGAGAAGGCTTCCAGTTTACGGTTTTGGGGCAAGTTGCGGGGTCACGCTGTCCTGCAAAATATCGTAATGGCTTCAGCATTCTCACAATCACGGCGGCAGGACCGACGCGAAAACAGGCAAGTCCACCTACAACAGTGAATTCCCCTGGCAGCTTGGCGGACGTGCAGTGCACTTTTGCTGAGCAGTGGGTTCCACGATTTGAAGCGAGGCACCGTTCCGAGCGTTCAACTTAAGTTTGTGTGCTGCGGTACACTGCTCTGACCTGCTCTTACGATGACAAGTAGACGAGGGGTCGGCACTGAACCCGATACCGGGTAGGCCAAAATGTATCCGAAGCTTCAGGGCTTGTCAGGATCCCAGTGCTCATTTTGCCCTGCCCTGTGTGTTGTGGAGGTTTCTGCGCAGCACAAAGCTGAGGCATACTGTCAAGCCACCGGAGTCTACCAAGAAGCAGGCCGGGTCTTGATGGTTAGAAACGGCAGGGTCATGATCAGAAGTGTTGGCTGCGGCTATGAGCATGTCGGCGCTGCTGTGCGATTTGGAGCCGATCTGTTTCCGGACCATTGCGGTTTCCAGAAGACGCTGGTCCAAGTCTTGGCACTTCCTGGCAGGTGCCTCCTGCCGGCCACGTGCCGTTTTGGCCTTGGGGTTGGCGTCAGAATAAGGGCTTCGGTTTAGAGTCTTGGAGTTAGACGTCAGACCAGGAATCCTGCATGGGTCCGTTGCGACCTTTATGCTGCATCCAACAAGACCTTGGTGGAGTTGCCCAATCAGACCTCGCACACAGCTTCTGCAATGAATGCACAATGTATGCTCATCGGCCTCCTATGTATGTTCACTGAACTTAGTCTCTGTGTTTATGGGCATGCTGTGGGTGCTGGATAAACTTTAGCATATGCAAGTCCAGGCTTGAGGTTAAGGAAGCTGCGCTGATCATTCTGCCCGAGCTTCCTATGGAAGTGTATCATAGTTCTAGCAGATCTGCACAATAGTTCGAGCAGATGAATGTTCCTAGGGATGATACGAATATCTGCCTTGAAGACAGCAGCCGATAGGAACCGTCAGCAGCGTTTTCAAGCCTAGCCTCCTGCCAAGGTTCGACGGTGTCACATCCTACCAGCACGACTACATCAAGCACCCGAATCGCCCCAGGTGGTTTTGGGTGCATGCCAAAATCAGAATTGCCATGGATAGGATTCCTGGGATTTCTGGCCGTCGGTGATGGTCTGCATTGTCGTGTTTTTTGTTGGTTTTCCTCCGCTGTCCTCTCTCCCCTACAGTCAAGCAGAAGGGTCCAGCTCACAATGCGCAAGGTCGTGAACCTAGGATCCAGCAGGCTCCGCAGGGTGCTTCAGTATCGAAAGTACTGGTCCAGAACCATGAGCTTAATTCCCGGAAGACCTGCTGCAGATCGGCAACCGGACGGCCAAAGCCACAGCTACCAGCCTCCGGGCCCTTCGACGTGCCTCGGCGTTCTCTTTGGAAGTAGTCGTGCCACCCCAAGGTTCAGAGCCAGGCTTTCGGGTTTGGGATTCCGTACGTCGGGCTCAGCAGGGTGCACCTAGGTTCTTGAAATCCCGGGTTCCAGGACTGCAGGTGAAGGGCCTGCAGAGATGCACTACCCAGAGGTTGCACTCTGGACACACACACACACATGTATGGCAAGTGTTTCTGCACATGCGAATGCATACAAGCATTTGTTCCAGCATCCATCTATCTGTCTATTCATCTAATTATTCGTTCGTTCTTTCGTCCATTCGTTCGTTCATGCTTTTATGCATTCATACTTTCATACATACAGGCATACATATACATGACCTAGGTACAAGGGTTTTGGTGATAACTCAAGTGTCGATAGGAGTTGAGGGTTCGGAGTGTGAGACATGTGGCTGCAATCAAAGCACTCTGGCTCAGAGGATGTTGGGTGAAATGGCCAGTGACTGCGCGTGCAGGGGTCACGGTTCCTAGATAATGAGAGGCAAAAAAGTTCAGGCACAGGTCCTCCGAGCTGTCGTAGGACAATGGCGCATGAAGCAAACCACTAAGTCACTAAGCATGAGGAGGTCTCACCCATCCATCCGGACAGATGGGCGCAGCTTGCCACACTCACATGCTTACATACACCTCTACTACCGTATATGATATGCATACATACACCTCGAGGTGCCAGTGTAGGGACCCGGGACCACGAGCGCTGTTTGCACACAACGATGTTATATGCTAAGCCCTGTCTTGACATCAGACCGGACCGTCTGACATTCATGGAATCACGGCATCCAATCGTCTGCTCGGAAGTCTTGAGAGCTGTGCAGCCCGGAACTCATGGGTACATTGGCGGGCTTACGGGAAGTTTTCCGTGGTTCTTGCGCCACTCTGAATCCCCAGCTGACAGCATCCAGGGCAGCACCACCTACACCACCGACTATAAGCGCTTCCATGTGCCGCAAGCCAGGCATGCCGACCGCATGGAAACGTCGGGTTCAGCTTGTGAGGGGAAAAAGCCTAGTTAGTGTGCTGAGAGCAGCAATGAGGGCCAGTTACTAGGAGAGGAGTTCGACTTGCGTTGCTTGTTTGTGATGGTCGCGATCGAGAGCTCAAGAGTTCCACGTCTGGGACTCGACGAAGCTACAGCATGGTTGGTTAGTTGAGTGTGTCTACTGAAGTTCAGCTATGGCTTCAGAGTCTCCAAGAACTCGCGAGTCAGAAGCATGAGAAACCCTGCAATTGATGTAATCAACTGGAACCCTGTAATCCAAGAGCTGTCTTGAAGCATCAAGCTGTCGAGCCAGTCCTGCTGAAATCGTGTTCTTCTGCAGGCCCTTGAAGCCTCATGACGGCGTCTTGAAGACTGACAAGAATCCGTTCGAAGGCCTTCAGCCCCGAGTGTTGTGGCCGGGGTGGGGTCAGGGGGGATGTTCATATTCTGGCTGCCAGCCTCGAAGACAGCGTGCATTTCAAAAGTGGGCAGACCTCCTTCGGTCGCGGCAGCCCTGGATGCTTTGGTATTTTGAGGAACTGAAAGGCTTCCGAGATTCTGAACCCTGCAGCCTGCACTAGCCCTTGCTGTTAGTTGGGGCCCTCCAGGCTATGGCTGCTATCCTTTTGCATCGTTCACGTCCCAACTCCGCAGTAACCTCTTCGTTAAAATCAGGCTTGAGAAGCAGACTTGGCCGTTTCGCCTTCGAATAAGCATCAGAAGGGCAAAGCTTCCGGCTCACTGCAGGTGCTTCAGAGTATCGCCGCGAGTACCTCAAGCATCCGCTTCAAGGCACGAGCTGATTCTGCGTTTCTGCAGGGATCCTGTCTCCGCTCTCCGAAGTTCCGAGTGCTCTGTGCTGTAAACGGACGTGATGCTTGGGTCTGAATCACCAGCAGTCATGGCACACAGACACATCCGAAACTGCACAGTGCTGGAAGCTTGTTCGGTTTGCGCAGGCCCTGAAATCCTTCATATTGAGCCCGATCTTCGGAGGCCGGGAAAGCTTTGCATGCGTCAAGCCGCACCGACTTTACTCTTGTATGACCTTGTGAGATTGTTCTAGAATTCTAGAACATACCATATGTACCCGAAGCCCCGTGTTATTGCGACACATAAGCCCCGAACCTGGTGTCAGGGACACGGAAACGCGAGGGAAGACTTGTGCTGTGAGTAGAAGCTGCTTTGTCACTCCTGTGCGAAGCCCCGACTTGCACACCCGTCCATTCGTCCATCAACACGGTAGTTAGACTCGCCAACCGTGGGCTCGGCAGGGGAGATGTGTGGCCGAAGCGGCCAGCGACCGAGGTTATCCGCGCTGGAGCTGGTAGTGTTTAGGGACAGCTGAGGTTTGGGTTTTAAGCTTGAGGTGACAGGTTAACAAGGTAGAAGTTTTGTCAAGGGATTTGCTTTGTTTTGCAACGCTGTGAGGATCGAGACTTGTTGTGCAGGCGGTCAACTTGATGTTGTGTAAGTCTTGGAACCTATCAGCATTTTGGATCTATGCTGTTGGGGGGATTCAGAAATCAGTATTTTGGTATATGGGGCCCTGCCACCGCCAAACTGCCAGGTCAGCATGGCTCCCTACTTTGGCCCGAATAGCTGTATGCCAATGACCCACACGAACGGCACAGAAGCACACCACGGTGCTTTCGTTTCGACATTGAGCTTGTCGGCACCGTTAGACGATTCGAGCACAGCAACCATATGACATGAGCCACCAAACCTTAAATGACCCGAGAAACTGGAGCGCATTGCGTTGGGCAGGCCGGCAGCAGAAGGCACTAGCCTCGGTCCCGCAAGAAGTGCGCAACATGCTGCACCTTGCACGGCACAGGGCTCCAGTCTTTATTTCTGCGGTGTAGGCATGACGCCAGCGAGATTTCTTATGGTCGACCGTTGCAGATGTAGGCTCGGCCATGCTTTGCTCCAGTTAAAGCCCTAGACTTTGGCGCAAGAGTCGGACCCGATTGGAGTAGTGCGCTGGCTTTCTGCAAACCGTGGAAGTCCGAGAGTTGGGATCAACTTACGTGATGTGGTGTGACGTCCTGGAGGAAAGCCGAAGGCTGTGATCTCCAAAGTGCTGCAGTTTCACTAGTTGAGGCCTGTCCCTAGAACTTGTGGTTTTGCCACTCGCGCAGCACAGGCCTCAGCTCACTGAAGAATGTGGCTGGGTTGAGATCAGGCACGAGCAGCCGCAACCGAGTAGAATTTTTACATTCCTGATTTGTCAGCTCAGCCATGACGTGCCGGCATCCAGCAACTGAGGATGATGCCACAGGTAGAAAATCAGAGTGCGTAGCATTTTCCGCACACGCTGAGGTGTTCGGTATATGCAGGCAGATGTCGTGCCCACAGCGAGCGAGCGACGGGCAGAAAGAAAGAGAGAGAGAGAGAGAGACCGCCGGTGTGCGTGGCGCCCACGGGGGNGGGGGGGGGGGCCTGGACGCTGCTGCCTTTCTCACGTCCTGGAGTGAGAGAGAGAGAGAGAGAGAGAGAGGGAGCTCGCTGAGCCCATGCTCGCACTCTTGACCAAGCTTTCTGCAGGCTGCACTATGCTAAACCAGGCTGCGGTGCATAACTGAAATATAGGCCAGCATTGTAGCCTTAGTGCGACCGGACTGCAAAAGCTTCTGTAATCCTCTATCATGGAAAGCTAGTGTAGCATGCCGCATGCCATGGTAGGGTATCCTGTGAAGCGTCTGTCGTGCACTCCACAGTTTGTTGCCGGATGAGCCGTACAAAGAGGGGCTTTGTGTCAAGAGCTGAGCTGGCTCAAGATTTTTGTCATAATGCAGTTGGCAGCTGCGGTCGCGCTCGCCGTCATCAGCCAGGCATGACACACTCTCTGGTGTGGCAGAGCCAGGGCTGAGGGTTGGTGTCAGAATGACTGCCACAGTGCGACGAGCACGTATGTCGGGCAGAGCATGCATACAAGCATGGCTTACAAAGTGGAATCCATGCATTTAGCTTGTTTTAGCAAGTGAGATCACATGGAGAACACGTGGACCCGCAACTTGGCAGAATGGCTACCGACAGTTGCGACCAAGAGACGAACAAGAACAGCAAGCCAATGTGTGGGAGAGACAGAGACAACACGATGCTCGCAATATACAGGCACACAGACACACACACAGACACACACACACACATTCACATAAATATGTATATTATGTAAACAATATGTATATTCATATGTTTATACACATACATACATGTATACGTACATACAGACATCATACATACATACCTACATACATACGTATGCGTATCAACACACATATGTATATATGAATATATGCATGCACAGTTTCATCTAAGGAAACTTGTTGTCAGACACGGCGAGCATAGTAGCTGCACGGAATTCACTAGTAAGAGCTGTCATTAAAAAATGCACAGCAGCAGCTTCTTTACGAAACATTGAGAACAAGTTCAAATCCAGTTACTTCCTGAGTCCTCCATTGTCGCTACCAAACGGTCACCGACACGTCGGAAGAGGTCATGCCGGACTCATCAAGCTTGTTGTTCGTGAACAACGTGCATGTCGCACGACTTGCGATTCTGCACAGCTAACCATGTGTATCGTATACACTTCTGCCGCCTAGTCCTAGTCAGGACGTACCCCGCGATAAGATGTCGTGCAGTGAGTCGGGCATACGACCCTTCGCAAAATGATCTCACAGGCGGAACGTAGCTGCCCCAAACTGGTATCATACGGATGTGCATCCGATGTTACGTGTAAACATCATTAAGCATTCCCTGATGCGAACACACACGTAACGGCTGCGAAATGGGCAGCCCCATTCTTTTTTGTTGGAGGCTCATATTCGGGGCGCGCCACAAGGCATTCTGTGACCGGGGCTGTGCGAGGGAGAGCTGGCACCGCTCAAGGTCGTAGCATGGGCCTGCAAAGGCTCAAGCTTGCCCAAAACAATTCCTGCAGGGAAGTACACCAGCTTGGCGAAACAACATCTTGCCACAAAGGTTTTGAATCCTGACAATGGCTGGATGGGGTGCAGCAGCAATCCAGTGTCCAAGTAGATAGTCGGCTGAGGCAGCCAGCTTCCGATACACCAGAGTACAGCCTTGGACCGCATCTCCTGAGACCACTAGAACCGCAGTAACCGCAAGCAATCGAGCATGAGAATGTGCCATTCTACCACGAAAACACAAGCCAGAGAACAGAAGCACGTTTCGGATGCGCAAAAGGCAGTAGTACATGTACATCAAATTTAAATTTATCCAAAATTTATTCACATCACATGTCCTTTGGACATTCTCAACCTGGACTGCACCGGGACACGTTTCGTTCAGGCAACTGGCGCCAAATTTGCGACAGCGCCGTCAGTTGCAGAATGCACAGGCAGGGTAACCAGTCTACCATTGCTTAGAATGATGGGGCTTACCAAGCATGTACGATGTGGTTAACAAGTCAGTCTTTTCGTATTTGTGGCAAGGGCCAAGGTTGTTGGGGACGATTGTGAACAAGAGTAACAAGAGTGCGGTGGAGTTTGTCTACACCTTGCATGAGCATGTGTGTTGCATGGGATTGTATTGATAACGAAATCTTACGTCCAACTCGGCTTATCGCCCTCTATGAGGAGTGGTACGTGCAACCAAGGGCCACAGCAACAAGTTGCTGTCGTAGCTGTGCAGCCACAGGCTGCCAGGTTGCCACACCTGCTCTTCTGGAGGCTTTCCGCTGGCTTGTTCCTATGTTATGAAAAACAATGGTGTTCCCCTGCATGGCGCAAGATGTCTTCCTAAAGAAGTTCCCTTTTCGTGACCCCGGCATGGCAAGTCGGAAGCTTGCTCCTCATAGCAAAGAATTATCCGAGAACAACCCGCAATGACCGAAACATCCACAAATTGCACGCGTCGTCTTTTTCTTCTGGGGATTGGGCATGGCTGCTTGCAGAGGTTCGCAGGCGGCAGAAGGCAAAGTCTGCAGCGAACCTTGGATCTATCTTAGCATTATCTATGACAGGCGCAGGGTCAATGAGGGAGTCTAGATCGAACAGCAGGCGTTGTAATCCGTCGTGTTTTAAGATGATATGTACTGGCTATGCTGTTACCTTGCAAGGAGTGACTGACAGGAAAGGAGAGAACCTACGTACTACGTACTCTCAACATGCCTGCTGACACTGAGGACCTTAGTGTGGAGGAGTGCACCGGGTTCATCCTTCACGAAGATCAGTACATTCAGTGCCTCCGCCGTCAAGCCTGGCATCGCTCGCGCAGAAGAGGTTCTTCTTTTCGATACAAGCTAAACCATGTCAAAGGCCAGCATGGATGCGTATTCGTCGTCGTAGTGGTAGTGGTAGTTGTAGTGGTAGCACTATCGCCCTACCCGCTGCTAGCGGTAGCGGTAGCGCTAGTCGTGGTGGTGGTGGTGGTGGTGGTGGTGGTGGTGGGGATGGTCCCATCCAGCGCACCACATAGCATTTTTGCAATTGCTGGTACCATACCTCGCTCTCGCACTGCCGACCGTGGTCCTGCTACGTGGAGATCTCCAGAACCTCTCATGTGCCTGACGGTCCGTTTCTAGGGATAC
>BGNK01006036.1:0-22772 GCA_003297005.1 Symbiodinium sp. clade A Y106
TTCAGGCCTTGAAAACCTCAAAATGGAATCTTGCAACCCTGCCCTGCCCTCTGTGCCCTGCCCCTGCACCCTGCCTGCGCCCTGCCTGCGCTGCACCCTGCCGTTCCCTTAGCCCTGGCCTTGGCCCTGTGCTGCCCTGCCCCTCCCTTCCCCTTTCTTCTCAAAAAGTTGCAAAAACGTGATTTTAGGTTTCAGGCCTTGAAAACCTCAAAATGGAATCTTGCAACCCTGCCCTGCCCTCTGTGCCCTGCCCTGCCTGCGCCCTGCCTGCTCTGCACGCTGCCCTTCCCTTAGCCCTGGCCTTGGCTCTGGCCCTGTGCTGCCCTGCCCCTCCCTTCCCCTTTCTTCTCAAAAAAGTTGCAAAAACGTGATTTTGAGGTTTTCAGGCCTTGAAAACCTCAAAATGGAATCTTGCAACCCTGCCCTGCCCTCTGTGCCCTGCGCCTGCGCCCTGCCTGCGCCCTGCACTCTGCCCTGGCCTTGGCCCTGGCCCTGTGCTGCCCTGCCCCTCCCTTCGCCTTTCTTCTCAAAAAGTTGCAAAAACGATTGAAAACCTGAAAATGGAATCTTGCAACCCTGCCCTGCCCTCTGTGCCCTGCCCCTGCACCCTGCCTGCGCCCTGCCTGCCCTGCGCCCTGCCCTTCCCTTAGCCCTGGCCTTGGGNTGTGTGTGTGTGTGTGCGGGTGTGTGCGTGTGCGTGTGCGTGTGTGTCTGTGTGTGACACCGGTCGTCTTGGAAGCCCGGAAGCTATGCGCCAGTCAGAGCAGCCGGAATTTGCCCCCTTGACCGCTCGGCGCTCGGTCGTCTGAGCAGCGTTCATGGTGGTACTCCGACCGAGGTGCTGTAGTGGCAAGTGGCAGAAACGATCGCCAAGGACTGCCTGGGTCCCCCCTGTGCACTCTTCTCGATTTTCTCCTTGGCGCAAGCGATCAATTCAGGAGCGTCTGCGTTTCACGCTTTCAGCTCCCTTTTCGACTCTTCAGGCTCCAAGGCTGATTCTAAATTGGCTCATCCTCGCATCCCCCTTTTCGGGAAGCGGTGCAGAGCCGAGGAAATGCTGAAGCGTTGCGCAAAGCGTTGAATGCAACTGCCCTCATCTTCTCTGCTTCCCAAAACTCCTTTCTGTTTTTGGTAATTTGGGGGCGGTTTTAAAAGGCCCTGCCTCGGCTCAAGGGCCCCGCGCTCAGGAAAGCAAGCCGTGCGTCTTGCAGGCCCGCATGTCTCCGTCCTTATAGAGCACGAGCAAAACTCGCCAGAGCTCTGCAGCAGTTGAAGCGGATTCGCAGACTCGGCCGGGCCGGAGCTTAGGCACGGTCCTCTGGGCAAGTGGTCACCGAGGCGATCGTGCTGCCCTCTCGGCTCGTCGCGATGTGCACTAGCACTAGCTGCGAAAGGGCACCTTCCGCCCTCGCCTCGAAGTGCAGGCCGCAGATCTGCCTCCCGCGCGGCACGGTGAAGCGCCGGGACCCGAAGGCCTTTCGCTGTGCAGAAGCAGATTGGGAGCACAGGGTCTGACTGAGTCCGTGACCTCCATTCCCTTGAGGCTGAAGATGCTTCCGAGCGAGGTGTAGAACGCAATGGAAGTGCCCAGGAAGGCATCCCGAGCCAACTGGCAAAGCAACACACCAAATACTCTCTTTATCGTAACATCACTGCTCCGCCTGCCTGCTCCACAGCAGTTATGTGCTCACCCGGCCCGAGCACCCATGGCCCGTGTTCGGCACCTGTTTAGAGAAGGCTCCTCCCTAGCAGACTCGTTTCCGCTCCGTTCCGCTCCACGCAGAACCTCCTTCTGAGTTACCATACTCGCAGTAGCTTCCATCTCGGAAACGAAACCAGACCTGCAACAGGCCACAGCCACACATGCCCAAGGCACAACACGCACCCCCCAGTCCGATGCCTTGTCGACAGCATGCCCCACGCGGCCACCTAAAGATGCCACGGCTGCCGGCTCCTCACCCAATGGTGGATTTAGCGGAGGTTTTCAAAGCCCTTGAGCACCGAGCTTCACGTACGGCTGCCTGCGTTTTGCGAAAGCTGTTGCACAAGCAGAAACTCTGAGAGGCCCAGGCCCAGACGCCAGAGGAATCTTCAGGCATGTTGTCTCCTCTGCCGAGATTTTTCGAAGATGGATACCCATGAGCCGATGTCCTTGCATGAATCGCTAGATGTCCCACTCTCCTTCGGTCTCCCAAAAGCATCTTACCTCCGACTGCAGTCCTTGAAATTGAAGGCCAACGATTTGGCTTCCAGAGGGAGCCAAAAAGCACCGACGCTTTCGCGCTTGAGAGCCCTGCCATGCACCAAGAATGCGAGGAAGGCGATAACACGATGGACAGCGGACATCAGACACCTGCAATTCCAGGACATCCCCTCGAGATGTGTAAAAGATGATGGCCAAGCCCAAGAAGTCATGCCTCTCCTACACCAAGCGACTCGAAGAGAGAGGGACCACGCAAACCCAAGGCTCTCAAGGCTCTCAAGTCATCTCCTCCTGCAGCACGGAGACGATCCTCTCGTCTGGCCTGCGTAAACCACACACTGCAGCACAGAAAGGGAGCCAAGACAAAGAAGTGGACGAGGCCTTAACTTCCATCGATGCTCAACGTCACCCCCCACACCTCACGACCACGCCATGGGCTATGCGGGCAGAACCACGGAACTTGGTGTTCAGACGAGCAGCTCCCAAAAAATACCGAGCTGCCATTGACCAGCTTTACGTGGATATTGTCAACAGCATAACCTGTACCTCGAAGCAAGGCTCGTGCTGCTCACAATCAACTAAACGAACCTCACAACGGCAGCACACATGAAGACAAGGAAAGAAACCGCGACTTCAGATCACAGGAAAAAACACAACCACGACGACGACGACAATGACCGATGACAACCACCCGCACCACCACCAACACCATCAACACTACCAACACCAACACCAACACCACCAGTAGCAACGGGTGCGGTGCGGCAACCACCACCAACACCACCAACACCACCAAAAGCACCAACACCACCAACACCACCAACACCAACACCACTACCACCACCAGCAACAGCAGCAGCAGCAGCAGCAGCCGCCGCCAAACACAACACCAACGCCTACGCCTACGCCAACAGCACCAGAACCAGCAGCAACAGCAGCAACAGCAACCGGAGACAATCAACCGCATGGACAGCACGGCAGCATCAACACTAGGCGGAAGACTGGAAAGGACAAAAGAAACGATTGCAGCAACTGCCAGCCACAGTAGCTCGGCAAAGCCAGTCTCGTTTGCCTGAGCACCCTCAAACACCGCCCATGCATCCTGGCTGCAGCCAATGATTTCCTGAATTACGCCTTGAGGAGCTCCATCTTTGGGAGACAGCCCTTCGGTCACGGTCACCTGACTTTGCAACATCCAGCGCAAGGCAAGAACTGGTGCAATCTATTAACATCCATCGCATGACCTGGTCAGTGTCGATCTGGGCAGCACTGCAAAACCAAGCATGGTGGAGGCAGTCCACATGGCTGAACCTGCCCCATGGACCCACGCAACCCCCCTTCGAGCGACGGCAGAAAGCAACAACAGCCTGGCCTCGAAGAAACGTTGATGCAAAGCAGCCCCTCGATCAAGGACCGAGCCTGACCAAACAACCGTCTGCAGTCGCCACAAACACCTTTCACATAGGCGATGAGGATGACTCAAGCAAACCAAAAGGTTTCGCACATGCCTGCATTGTCCATCAGGCCATTCCGTCACTGCACAGTCACTTTGTGGTGAGCATCTCCATGTGAAAACTGCATTCAAGTTACGCCGGAATGTCCCAGGACATGGACTAGAGGCAGAACGGTTCGGCACCAGCAGAAACATTTTGCTTTGTCGAAAGCAAAAAAGTTCTACGTTAGGCAGCAAGCAAGGAACAGGACAGCAAAGCAGAAGAACAGAAGCAAAAGTAAATGAAGAAGTGAAACTCGCACTACTTGATCAGTCGAGGCCGCCTGTCGTCACAAAAGCCAAGTAGACATCTCTCTGCGCCTCCTTCGATGAATTTTGCCACGATCGGCCGGCCTTTACAGAGGAAACGACCTGCAGGCTGATGAAAACGCACTGCGGGTTTCAGAGTTAGGCCTGCAGGTAGCCCAGGCCTCTCTGTGACGCTCTGGCACCAAATCTTTGTTGGACCTGTCACATCCCAGACGTGGTCATGTACTTGCATTCTGCCGCGCACGCGCTACGACGCGCCTGATTGAGAAGGGCCATTCCCCACAGATCATGGCGTAGATCATCACACCAAAGCTCCAGTAGTCGCAGGACTACCAGGCACGAAGCTCCGGTTTGCAAGAGTCGCATCCACATGCGCGTCATGCGACGAAGAGGGAAGTGAAGGACTCAAACCGGTGTACGTTTGTTGCTTCGCCCCCCCCCCCCGAGGCCCAAGGTCCTGGTCGTACATGCCCTGCAGAACCTCTCAGAGAAGGAGAAGAGAAGAAGAAGAGAAGAGAGAAGAAGAGAAGAGAAGAAGAGAGAGTTTTCTTTCTTTCTCCCAGAGCCTCCGGGGCCACCATGTCCGGCGATCCCACCGCCGTGGCGCGCCGCATCAGAGGTGCGCTGTGCCTCGGAGCAGAGAGAGGAGAGCCGAGAGCCGCGGCGGAGGGCCGCGGAGCGGGGGAGCGGGGGTGACACCGGTGACCGGTGGCTTTATACACGTCAGCGGGCCGAGCGGGGCCGGGCCCCCCGACATGTTCTTGGAGAGCCCGAAGTCCGTAATCTTCACCTCTGCTCCGCCGCGAGATTCTGCGAGCCCCCCCGCAAACCGCCCACCACCGTTTCGGTTTTGATTTTGCCGAGGGGCATCGTGGACCTCCGAGGGAACCGGCAGGCCTTCTTCCGCCACTCCCTGGTAGGCATAGGTCCGGACGATGAGCCTGAGCGAGTATGGCGATCGCAAGTGCGGCGCAGCTCATCTGCTCGCCCTCTCTAGGGAAAGCCAAGGATCACGTTCTCCAGCTTCATATCGCGATGGATGATGCCGAAGGAGTGCATGTAGCCCATGCCTGCACAAGGAGAGCGCTGTGACAGGCGGGGGCACAGGCCGCACGGCGGCACGGCCACGCCACGGGCGCCTTCGAGCAGCTGCAGGGCCACGTGCTTCGTCGCCAGCTCGGACTGCCCCAGGCCGGGGAAGAAGGGATCTCCTCGTAGGGGTCTGGACTCTCTTGACTCGTGGCTTAGTGTCGTCAAACAAGGAAGGAAGCGAACAACCCGAAAAGACCCGAAAATCAGAGAACAGACGTCTCGGCCTTTGCCGCGGATGAAGCCCGAGCACCAGAACTCAATGCCACGAACGATCGGGCGAAGGCATCAACCGACATCACGACATTCAAAACCAGGCGGAGACATGCGGCTGAACCTAGGGACGGTCGCGCGCAAGGGCCAGCGGGAAGCGAACAAAAGCTTCTCAGCTTTTTGGGCCTAGGAACAGGCCGATGACCCGCTGCCCCAACGGACAGAGAACACATCAACAAAATGCAGGAATAGCGCACAGAAGCGTCAAGGAGCAAGGCTTGAAAAGAGAAAACCGCATCAAGAACCCCGTGGAGAGAGCGAAGACTTGCCTCCTTGCTTCTTTTGCCTCACCGTTACCAAGCTCCGTCCGTTCAGCCTTTCCCTTTCCTTTCCCTCTTTCTCCGCTTTAGGCCTAAAACCGGCGGCCGGATTCCCAGGAGCTCGGGCCCTCTTTCTCTCTCTTGCGGATGGGAGGGCCATACATGCGCACTATAAAGCAGGGAAGGCAGGGTGTTCCCGTCACATACATACCTACACAGAGAGTGAGAGAGAGAGAGAGAGTGAGTGAGTGAGTGAGTGAGTGAGGGAGTGAGTGAGTGAGTGACTTACATATGAGAAATGTGTGTAAAGTTACGTTGAAGCATGTATGAAGCTACTACGGCTTGTTTCACGCAAAATGCCAAAATCTAATGCGCAAAACCCTAAACCCTGCAAACCCTAAACCCCGAAAACCTCAAGAAAATCAGCGCACTTTGTAAGTTCGAGCCTTTCCCCGCCCTCCGATGTTCCACAAGACAGGCCAAAGGGAATCGTCGAAGAAGCATAGACCCTCTGATGATCAAGTTGAAACTCTCCCTTTTTTGCTCATCCACGTCACTCGAAGGGTATCTGTTCTTGAAAACCGGCCTGTCATGCAACTTTGCCGCGTGTCTGGCCTCATGGAGGCCACCCCCTCCTCCCGAAAGACCATTTCAGAATGCAACATCTGCATAACATGCAATGCGTCCAATCATACCCAAACCAGTCATAGCTCGTATACACATGCTAAAGTGGTCCTGCTGTGGGATCCAATCATAGTGAAACTTGAAGCGAAGCCAACGAGAAGTACATACAAAAACAGGCTTCCTGCAGTCACGACCAAGGTGCCAAGAAGCCGACAAGCCAAATCGAGCTGAGAGATAACGAGGCGCAGAAGTAAAGAAGTCGCAAGAAGGCTCTAAGCTCTCTCCGAAGGCAGCTTGACGTTCTGTTCACTCTCATCATTCACTTTGCCTAGATGGTGGTCTTGGAACTTGTCCCCTGCAAGCTACACTCGACCCGGCACTACCCGCTCCGGCCGAAACACACGGCCACACGGCAAGCCAAGAGCGAATTCCACGAGAAAGATCGAGCCCAATGAACAAGTGCAGCCAAGAAACCAAACGCTGTGGCGTACACGGCGTACATCAAACATAGCAACAATAGCAACAGCCAAATAGACTAGCGGCTAGCGCTAGCCGCGCGCTGCTTCTGGCACTGTCGCCCTAGTGCGGGGCGCTTGCCAAGCCGTGTTCCCACTGCCCCGGTGCCAACGGCAGTCCCAACACCGGCTGCCCCTCGAGAACTCGGCACATGGTATCAGGCACCGGTGGAAATCAATAAATCAATGAAATTCAATGAACTTAGAGACGGCATCGCGAAAGGCTAGAAACGCCAAAACGCCAGTCCTCGGCTGATGGAGAGATTCAGTTCATCGAAGACTTTGTTGTGCAGATCACCCCCTCGGGCCAGATCCATAACGAGCCAACATCTGTCTTCCTTGCGGTCTGCAATAAGCTCTCCAGAGTCTTTCAAATGCAGCACCACAGGCTCTGCACAGACATGAAAGAAATCTACATGTCAACCACCTCGAACAAGTGCGTCAGCAAGTTGACGATCCGCGGATGGAAGAGCTCCTGAAGGAAAATAGCAAAGCTTGCATTCTGTACACAATTGACAGTCGACACCACGCAAAGCTCATCTACAAAGAGTCTGGGCATGCAGGAAGAGACTCCGTAAGCTTGCATTAGGTGAAAGGAGCCGTTCTATTGCACGCCCGCGAGACTCACTCACTCACGCCTCCATGTTGCGAATTTCTCTGCGCAAGTTTTGTTCGCCGTCGTACTTCTGAAAGACGACGGCCTTCATTTCAATAACTTTGACCTCAATGCAAGTCAACACGAAAAGCACCGGCATGCTGCAATGGGAAACGAGGACCTGGCAGCATACTTCTTTTGAGTCTTGACTCTTGTGCATTCATAGACAACTGCCTGGCCTCCGCAACTGGAAGCAAAGACTCAATGCACGTTTCTACGTCTTTTTGGCACTCTGGGTTGTCTGCCTCCTTTGCCCAAGCGCTTGCCCAAACTGAACTGATCATGGGCCGGTCCAAACACCGTTATCTGCACCGATTCGTTCGGCTTCTTCTCAGCCTCGGTGCAAAGCCCCGCCGGCCCAATTAGAAAGTAGAGTGCTGAAGATTCTTAAGCATCCCTGCATCCGGATACCCAGGCATGGCTCGCTGATGATTGGCGAGGCAACATTCAAGGCACACAACAATCTGACACAACTTTACCCGTTCACCACTAACCCAAGAGGCCGATCTAGCTCTGCGCCATGCGAGTTTGCAACTGTGAATGAGACGAGATGCTCTGAGGATGCTGAGATGCTACTGCGAATGTCGCAAGACTCCTGCTCTGGTGACTGTTCAGGGTTATTATAGGAATTGTACATGATGCCGAGCGGCGTCGCTACAATGATGAGCAACTCACGCTGGTTAAGGGTATGATGATGTCCGTGATGCTGATGACCGTGCATTCTTGCACCGCTACAGTCATTGTCATTGTAGCTCATCAGTGTTGTTTAAGGTTTGAGTGCAGATGTGCTGTTGTTGTGGGCTGCTTTGCTTATTTTCCCAACACTCTCGAGCCAATGGCAAGGCACGCATGGCAGTAACCCTGATGCAGACCCCAAAACATGGCAGCCCCGCCCCCGACTGCATTCTTCGGCAACTCCCCTGGAGAGCACTTCGCCCGCGCGACTGCTCTGGTTGATGCGCTTTTGAAGCAACGGCCGCATGGGCGAGGCTAGTACTGCAACAGGAACCTGATCAGGAAAACCCTATCTCTAGGTTCACAGCTCCAAGACTCCAAAATTCGAGGATCCATGTTGAGCGCGTGCTTACGAAAGAGCGGTTCCTTGACAAGGTTCCTATCAACCTTCAATCGGGGTTTTACCCGAACAACTCCTGGACTCGTTGTCCTAAGCCCCTTTAACGCACCCTGTCGCCGTAAACAGCAGAGGAGGTGCATACCCGACGATGCCTGAATGAGATTCAGGCACCGGTGATACTGTGCAGCACATGTTCACCCAACAAAGTCGTAGAGCAAAGTCTCCTGCTGCATAGGCATATCCCTGCCGGACTACAGTGGGCGACCTGCAGCAGCACATGCACATGAGCTCACATTGACATGCATCCGTTCAGGCCGTTCGTGTACACTAGGCCCAAGCCCTTGGACTTTGTAAGTCCGGGCTGAGATCAATTCCACTACCGAAGCGCCCCGGCACAGGGCATTCTGCCTGATGCCTGCTCTCACTCCTCGGGCACTCCTGCAGCTTTGCTAGGCAGCGTGCAGCCTTCACGAGACACGATGCGAGAAAAGAAGCCTTTAGGGCTTTAGGGTTTAGTACGGGTTGAGTCGCTCTCGCTCTTGCTCACGTCCGGCATCGAGGTCCCGTCAGTGCTGTGGAACATGGAAAGTTGTCTTGAAACCTCAACGCCAAGGTTTTAGCCTGCAGCCTCCTCTCGGCATGAACTTCGCACTGCCACCACCGTTCTCCGAGTGCTGCAGTGCTGCTCTACGGTATCGCGAAGCTGTGCTGCATAGTGCCATGATGATTTCCGCGATCAATCTGCAAGCGCTGTTCGTGTAAGATTTGATCAGAACTGAAGTTGCTTTGACGACGACCCAACCGTAGTGTGACTCGAATACACTTACGACTAGGGCCACATGCTACCATAAAGCTCAAGGTCTTCCTGCTCTCCCTCTGCGGGAAAGAGGGGCCCCAAAGGATTTCCCGCCTTCATCGCAAGAGAGCAGCTGCAACACGAGCTTCTTGGAGTCGAAGTAGTCAACACGGTTCTTCTTGCCTGCGGCGTGCGGAGACGAGCACGGACCCAAGCTTGCAGCATCTTGCAGCGCCAGCTCGGCGCCTGGACCACGCTTGACGCCGGGGGGCAAGTAGTAGGCCTGATCACAGGTGCCCCAACTGGTGCCAAAGTGCTGCCAAAGTGCTATTTGGCCGAAGCTCGGCGGCGCGTCGACAGTCCTGGCCTGGCGGCCCTTCCCACGCGGGCCATGCTCCATCCGCCATCCTCACAGAGCACAGCATGCACAGCATGCGCACTGCAGTGTGGTGCAGCGGAGAGGAACCCGGTCCGGTCCTTGAGCCTCCAGCTTCCGCCAGAGAATCTCCCAGGGAAGGGAGGCCAGGTCCTACGAGCCGCGAGAGGACCGCGCAAGCCAGAAGATTAGAGAGTCTTTTCTTTCCGCAGCTTCCTGCCACTCCAGACACCTTGGCTCGAACCTTCCTGGTTTTCGAAGCTCCCGAACCCAGTCTCGCCCTTTGAACGCGTAAGCCCCTGCCAACACACAGCACCTCAAGCTGGACAGAACAACGGATGACGAATTGTCTTCGCCAGTCCAACAGAAAAGAGGCAAAGCAGGAAGGAAATCGACCCGAGCCGTCTGCACTAGTCACCTCTAGACAAAGAAGTCAGCAGAAGTCTGCACAATACCTTCAACAAGGAGATGAACAGCCCGCGAGAAGTCAAAGCCACTCAGGGGCCAAAGGAGCGACTGTCGCTGATCCCTGCCGTCCTCACCATCGCTTTTTGCAGGCGCCTCCTCCTTCGAAACCTCGCCCGGGCCCGGCGGGCCTTTCGAGGCACTCGTCAAGTGCTGAAAGAAGAGAGGAAGAGAGGGAGAGAGAGAGAGAGAGGGCAGCGAGAGATTGCTCGCTGGACGACTTGAAAGCTAGGCATTCCGCCCTGGCCTTGGCCTTGTGAGGTCTCTCCGCTTCGGAGATCCCCAGGCGAGCCTCCGTTCACCTGGCGGCGACGAGGCGACAGAGACAAAGTCAGCCAGCTCGCCGCAGCTCGCCGCAGCTCGCCGCAGCTCGCCTGCTCTGCTTGCTCCTTCTGCTCCTTCTCGATGGATGCCATCTCTTCATCCATCCACTCCTCTAGCAGTTGAGTCAGCCTCGGAGGGCACCCAGAATCACGGCAGGGGCGGGAGGCTCCGGCGGGCCCGGTGTTGGATGCTGTTCCTGTTCTGGGCAGAGAGCGATGTCAGCGACGTGTCCGATTCACTCTCGTCATCTGAAATCTCCTCAGAGCGGCTCCCAGAAGCGGCTCCCACAAACCCTCCATAAGCGCTTGCGGAAGCGGAATCATCCGGAATCCGAGGTCGGAGCAAAGACCGAGACGGCGCAGTTGCTCGCGTTGCTCGGGCTCCCGGGCAGCCCCATGGCGAGGCTGGACAAACCGCGCTTTCTCCAGCCGAGACCGCTGCACGAAAGCTCAGACCTTGCTTTGCCTTTCAGGCTTTCGGATCAGGGATTAGAATGCTGGGGTTCAAGGCTGCTCGGTACCTCGACCAGACCTTTTTGACACTAGAACCACTACAATCACTGGAATCGCCATTCTCAGCTTTGCCGAGAAGACATAAACAGCTGTGTCTCAAGCGGCACAAACCTGTCGCTTGTCGCTGGCCTGTTAGCATTTCACTCTCGGTCATCTGCACACCATTCGCAGGTGATCACATGACCTGCTGAAAAACTAGCAAAGTCACGGGAGACTGCACTGAAGCAGCAGAGCCTCCACACGCCGTCCATTCTCCCAGCGTGCCATTTTGGTGACACCGTCCTGTCTCTTTAGCATTCATGCGAATGAGGGTTGTCTTCATGGAGGGTAGTGTTCTGGAGGTTGGAAGGATTTTGAAATCTTCTTCAGACACAAACTTCGGAAAAAGAACGACACCAAGTCTTCCAAAACAATGCCAAGACTGAACGACGTTTCAAAAAACTCTAGCCAAAGTTCTGAATACTTCCAACAGCTACCATAAACGTGTTTGAAGATTTCGGGTGTACCTATTGGCAATTACTGGGTATGGTTTTGAAGTGAAGAGTGGCATGAAAGAGGCCATTGCCTCAAAAGGACCTCCTGAAGAAGCACCTCTACCGCAGAGAAGATCGTAGCTGATCATGATCATACGTGCGAGAAAGAGGGCTCTC
This sequence comes from Symbiodinium sp. clade A Y106, assembly GCA_003297005.1. NCBI lineage: Eukaryota > Dinophyceae > Suessiales > Symbiodiniaceae > Symbiodinium > Symbiodinium sp. clade A. The sequence continues at coordinate 11,580 of BGNK01006036.1, forward strand.
GCAGTAGAGCTAAAAGCATCGGAATCGAATTATTCCCCCGTCGCCCCTGGCTCGGTCCGTTGTCGTGTATTGGCCTAGGCCGTGCTGCTTGCCATCCTTCCAATAGCCTTCGTACCTCAGCGAGTGCTAAAGCGACTCTGGGCACGGGACTTGGTTGGCTTCAGCGAGCTAAGAAGGGCCAACAAGAAGTGCCACCAAGAACATGATTCACTACCTCCTTGGGTGCAGGACTCCCTCGAAGAATCCATTTATCTGCTGGGCAGAGACACGCAGGAGGAGTGGGAACATGAAGAGGTGCTGACTAACCTCTGACTTCGAAGCCCGCTTCCAGGGTGAACTTCCTCTTCAGACCGAGGCACTTTCGACCATCTGGCCAGCCTGAGCATTCCCCAGCTGCTAGTTCATGAGCTCCCCCATCAAGTTGGTGAGACACCAAGCCCAAAGCGGAAAACTCCGAAGCCATGCTTCTGGTCGCTGACGTACTCACCGGCGTACCTGCACCCAAAGCCATTCCTGCCTTCTCGTGACCGCCCCACGCAACTTCCCATCTCTGGCGCACTGTCGTCCACCGGGCCAATCCTCGCACAAAAACATGGCGGAAAACAGCTTTGACCGTGCAAGGCGTGACTTGGCCAGGGGCATACTTTCCCACACCGTGGATCATGGAGTCCTTCAAGCTTTCTCACTGAGACACAGGCACAAGCACCTCAAAAGCACACTGTCAGCGGTCCGACCACTGCCCTTTGAAAGTGCGGCCGTCGCTGGCGACGTAGAGGCCTCCGAGTTTCTTTTCGTGTCTCGTTCATCGAATTCCAACTTCTAGTGACTCTAAGGTCTACAGCCGTGGCTTCTGTCATATCATGTCAAACGAACCACGACTCGCCAACCTGCGCCATCGATCACGTTGTCCCGCCAGGCTCCTGAGCCAAAACGCACAGAAAAGACGCTACAGTGAGAGGAGTCAGGAGTCAGAGAAAGGGGAGCTCCTTCATACTTGGAGCCGTCGGTCCAGTAGTAGATGCCTAGCCGCCACGTCAAACGTGTCCGAAAGAGATCTCTTTGGAGCTGAGCTGAGCTGAGCCCAGGGCCGAAGCCTTCCTTCTGCCCTTCCAAGAAGCTTCCCTGCCGACGCATCGGAGATCGGAGATCGGAGATCATCGATCGGACGGACTTTGCCGCTACCCTCTTTGCCTCGTAACGGGCGCCTTCGCCCCAGGTCTCCACCCCAAAGCCATCCTCGGCCCAGCACAGCCAGCACAGCACCCCGGTATCGCGGCATCGCGGCATGGCAGGACAAGCAGACATGCGACCGGTCGCACCTGCATGTCTTTCTTCCAGGAACCTTCGTAGGTAGTACTGCCCTTGTGGTAGTACTTCCTGCAGGCGTCGCGAAGAAGATCAGCTCCCTCCATTCACGTGTACACTTCGGAGCTCCCGCATCCACTGGCCATATTGTCTTGCCACTGCCTTTCAGCCATAGCGCTGAGCGAAAATCAAGCGCGGGAGAACTTTACCTCTGGGAGCTTCGTCTCTGCGCGGCTCAAAAATCCCCGGGCCCGACTCGGCCCGACTCGGCCCGACACCCGATGTAGATGTCGCCATCACCTGCTTGGCGATCCGACGTGCACACGAAGGACGAAGGCACAGCGAGGTCACCACAATACCGATGAGCGTAGCACTGAAAAGCAGAATGCCAAGAAGAACCCTAAAGCCCAAACATAGAAGGACTTACAGAAGGACACTTCCGAAGTCTGACTTCTCCGCCGAAGCGCTGTGCAGAAAGCGGCCCATTCCCTGAGCTTTGTTTGCCACCCACCTCAGAGAGAGAGAGAGAGAGACAGAGAGAGAGAGAGAGAAAGAGCGGACCTGCCCCCCAACAAAATCCAGAGCAGTGCTGGGCTCTTCTGTGAGCCCCACTGGCCGAAGTAACTCGCTCCGTCCGGCCAGGTCTGTTTGCCCATGCCCTCACGGACACCGTTCTTCCATTGGCCCTGCGCTCGCTGAAGGATAGGAAAAGCTTGAACAACAACTTCTGCTTTCTTTATACTGAAGTGTTCATAGGAAAGCCTGCCTTTTCCCAAACGATTAATCTTGACCCCGGAAGCCCGGGACGGGGAGCCTTGTAGACGGCACCGGATCGGAACCTAGGATGCAACAAGAAAAGCGCCAACGGAGCGCCAACGGCTCGGAGCTCCGGAGCTCGGGAGCTCCCCCAGCTGCTGCAAAGCGACGTGAAAGGCTCTCCATCTCGCACGGTGGCTGCGCCTGCCTCTGCGAAGTACCCAATCAGAGAGCACAGTGGAGCACGGTAACACTTGTTCGCCTGCATCTCGGAGAGCTGCGCTCGTTCTCGATCGAAGTAGCTCGACTCCTTGCCGAGCTGATTGTTCGCCTGCAAGCTAGGCAAAATCCCGCTGGATTCTCCGGTGTGGTCGTTTCCCTCTCCCCCTCTCACCTCGGCCGCCTCCACGAACTTCCTTAGTTGCGCCCAGTGGCCAAGGCCCCAATGCCCAGGCACGAACTCTGTGACACCAAGGCAGTGGCGCACTCGACTCGTCAGGGTCCTCGTCCGTCATCGCCGGCAAGCTCCTGTGGATGGTCGCCTGCGGTGCGGTCAAGCTTTGGGTTACAAGGACACCGACATTGACCTGAAGATCAACATGAATTCACTTCCATGTAAGGCACATCAGTGTCCTTGTTGTTGCATAACGAGCACTGTGAATACTTGTGGTATTCGTGCAATCGCCGTCACCATTTGTTAGACTTCAATCACCTCTGCCACTGTGCCGCTTTTGGCCTCATTGCTCTCCGTGTGCTCATCGCACTGGCAGCAGTTCTTCCTGGACTAGATGTCACGATGAGAGCAGCAAAGCAGCACGAAACGAGCTGAACCAAGACAGTGTACTGATAGGCTAAATGACAGCCACTGCAGTATTCATCATGACGATGGCAATCAACTTGAGGCTGCGTCTCAACACCGTTTCTGAGGCCCTGGCTGCCCCATTTGAGCCAAGACCTCTATCGGGATGCGACGCTCGGAAAAAGCTTCTCCGAAACCAACACAAACCAAGTCGCTCGCCGCCAGGGCGTCGCCCTGCTGGCTCGAGCCAAACTGGCGGCAGAAGTGTTCTGTTTGTGTCTACCAGTCATCATCATCTCAGTTTTGACAGCTCAAAAAGGCAGTGATGATAGACACAACCACGGTCGTCGTTGCCGTCCCGGCGGTTGCTGCTGCTGTTGTTGCAGCTATCCTTACTCCTTCCGGTCAGCTGTTCCACAGCCACATAACCGTCCCCAAGACAACCGTGTCTGGAAGTGCTTGCGGGGACATCTCTCTTGTTGGTGTTAGATTCAGGGTTTGGGATTCAGTATTTGGGGTTGTTTGGGGTTTGGGATTGCTCAGGGTTCAGGGTTTGAGTGTTTTCGGGGTGGCATTTGTTTAGGTTTAAGCTTCGGGAGGGTTTAGGCTTCACGGTTCAGGGTTCAGGTCGCTTTGTGCTTTGAGGTTTCGTTTATGCTTTTGGACTTGTGACACCCTACACAGTGTAGGCTTTGGGGTTTGGGTTGCCAGGGTTTTGCGGTTCTCATGAAGTCCTGGTCGCCATGTTGGTGTTGGTTGTTTCTGTACGCGGATATGATTCACCATCACACGAATACGAACAGCAAACAGCAGCAATGATCGGCGACGACGACGATCGTCGTCATTGCCTGTGCTGTCGTTGCAGCTATCCTGACTTCTTCTGGTCGGTTGTTCCCAATCACCGTCATCCCAAGTCATCCCGTCACACCACCAGCACAAAAAGAGCAAGACAAAGGTGGCAAAGCGGAACATCTTCTCGAGCTCACGAGGCAGTCGTCGACGCAGGCCGGTGCGAAGCAGGCGCTGCGCACTGCATCCGCGTGGCCCTCGAGCGTCCTGACAAGCTCCCCAGTCCGAGAATTCCAGATCTTGGCGGTTCCTGGCAGGGCCCTGCTCTGAACGAAACTCATGTGACCCGATTTCCCCCCCACAACGCCCCTCGCACCGTCGTAGGAGCTGCTCACGATCCAGGCCCCATCCGGAGAGAAGGAAGCAGAGGTCACCGAGTTTCCATGCTGCAGCTCCAGTCGGAGGGCCAGAGCCCCGGTCAGATCCCAGACTTGCGCAACGTGGTGGATGCCTCGCGGGACCGCACCGCCGCACCGCTTCCATGCTTACAAGGCCTAAGTTCAACCCTCCTGACATGCGGCAACCGCAGTCACCGGCGGTCTAGGCCCAAACAAACTCAACCGACTCAACCCCTTAAGCGGAGCTGCTCGCAGAGACGAGGCTGGCGCCATCCGGAGAAAAAGCCACGTAGACCTCTGGCCGACAGCGTGCGACAGCGGTTTCGAGCTTCGATGTTTTCTGCGGCGCTCCTTCGACTTCTGATCCGGGCCCGTGAGACAAGCTCGGCAGCGACCCGAGTCGGCCTGGCCGCGACACGCGTTTGGGGCAAGAACGTAGAACGTGGTTAAAGCCTGTGTCTTTTTGGGGGAGCTGGGCTGTTGGGGGAGGATTCGACGGAATTCTACCGAGCGGCCCACCAAAGGTGTAGCTCACCGTTCCAGCAGGCCGTCGCGACGGTTTGACCGTCGGGGGAAATGGCGGCCGAGAGCACCGCCTCAGTTGGGGTCTCACCAGGCCCTGGCAGAGGCAACATCCCCACATCTCAACAGTGGAAGCGTTTTGCTGCCGAGGGGCGGAGCTGTGGGGCTGGAAGGTCCTTAGCAGCTCCCCGGTCTCCACAGACCAAAGGAGGGCGCAGTCTTCCCAGGAGCAGGCGGCCAGCACCTGGGCGAGTCACCAAAATAGCGCGGTTGTGCTGTAGGGTCAGCGCTGTCTCCAAAGAAACGGACCACGCAGTCATCACACGTGGCGTTATGCGAGGCACCATAGTTCCGTCGGGCGTGAAGGCGGCACCCGCCAGCTCGTAGCCCGTCAGCACCCGCACACAGGCCTCGGCGCCGCAGAGGCAGGCTAAGTTAGCGACACTTTCTCTTGGGCAGCCAGAGCGATGCGTACGTCTCGTATTAAGCTTGTTAAACCTGATGTCGTGCCTGTCAATTGGCATTTCATGTGAGAGCACGGAATGGCAGCATGTTGTGTCTGGTGCTGTTGTAGAGTGTTTTCTATCGCAGGCTTTACTGCGGTGCAGCTCACATGGCGGGCGGCCCCGGTTTGAGCGCACCAGATGCGGCCGGTGTTATCGTGGCTAGAACTCGTCACCACCAATCGATCGTCGGGCGCGAAGCTGCCGGACCTCAGTCTCAGCGAACCGCTCTTCCATGGCATGCGGCTCTCGTCTTTGCTGCTGAGAGGCACGACGGCACCGGTATGCCCGATGAGACTCACCTGATACGAGTACTAAAGTCGAGAATCCGGCAAAGCCATGTCTCGCTCTATAGACGTAGCACACGTCCGGGCGTCAACGGCCTCCTCGTCTCCGCTGAGGCTCCAGATGCGTCCCGTCCACCCCGCGGTCGTCACGACCTCGGCTGCGAAACGGCGCCGCGCCACGGTCCGCGGCGCTCTTCCGGCGCTCTCTCCGCGCCTGCTGGGCCGAGTGGGAGAAGCTGGCGGAAGAGACGGCATCCTCGTGCAGGAGCGTCTGCAGACCTCACACAGAAGGACAGAAGCGCAGGACCCAACTCTCGGTTCCGGTCGCTCCGAGCGGCACTGACCAGTGTGCGCCCGGAAGATCTTCACGGAACCGTCGTGCGAGGCTGTGGCGATGAGGCGGTCCCCCTTCACGACGAGCACATTGGACTCCGACTCCCTCTGAGTCTCCAGCCCCGCCTGAGAACTGCGGAGAGGGCTTCCGAACGCTCCGAGGCTGAGCTTCTTGCCGAGCCACAGCCACAAGCGTCTGCCCAGTCGCCAGCACGGAGCCCTGCAAGGACACGCAGCGACACGCAGCGACACGCGGACGCCCCGCCGCGGCGCGGACGCGTTGCGCGCCTCAAGGACGAGCCGGAAGTCCACGACCTGACCTCCCAAGACAAAGACGCGGTCGCGGTCGGGGCCGGGCGGGGCCGGTCCGGGTGCCCTTCTTGCCTGTGGCTTGCGCGAGATGCTGGCCGAAGCCGGAGACAGTCTCGCCAGGAGGCACCCGGAACCGGGCGAGCCGCTCACCTCAAGAAACGCGGCGGGAAGATCAGACCCCTAGAAGAACGGGGTTTCTCGCCCAGGCCCTCCGCTCCTGTCAGCGCGAGGCTGGCCGAGAGCTGCAAGGAGCGCTCCTCTGCCTCCGCCTCCGCCTCCTCGGCTTTAGCCATGCCTTAAGGGTGGCTCAGTGGCTCGGCGGAGAGAGGCGCTTCCATGGCTTCGAAGCGAAGGAAGCCGTGGAAGTCCGCAAGCAGGCTGATCCGAAAAGATCCCAGAAAGGAGAGAAAGGATAGGAGACCAGAAAGCAGGAAAAGCGGAAATGGCGACAAACCGTGCGACCGGCGCTTTCACGGCTTCCCTGCGACTCAGCGACTCCGACTGCTTGGCAGTCGCCGCCCTTCAGCCACTTCAGCCATCAAAATCTTCAAGAGAGGCTGGCACTGCCCCGAGAGCAGCGCGCGGGGCGCGCGCGCGTCTTTGCGCGCCGCCTCCTCAGGCTCGTTAGCTCAGCTGCGGACGCAGCAAAGGACGCCACGCATGTGGTGGCTATAAAGGGCAAGAAGGCAGGCGCAGCAAAGGATGCATCCGGCCGATGAACCCTGGCCTCCCCACCAGCTGGTGTGGCGGGCTGAGACCCTCTAGCGACGTTTAGGGGACGACCCCAACCTAACTAGGGTGATAAGGTGATGAAGGCGAAGGGCCCGAAGACGAGCCCATTCACATATGTCCACGATGGCTTGGCAGCATTCATGTCAAACTCCCACTCCTGCGAAGCTCCACTGCAGGCAAGTGCAAACTTGTGCAATACACCCCACCGGCCTCGAAGCCCCACTGCAGGTGCCCGTCGCTCCAGGCTGTGCTGGTGGTGCTGAAACCGCCAGCGAAGCCGGTTGTGCTGCTGGCACCGGTTCCACTGCCAGAAGTGCTGGCGTCGCCGTGGGAGCCGCCGGAGATGGCCGAGATATCAGAGGTGCTCACCGCTCCTCAAGCTAGGGACGAAAGTGTGTGAACCGATGTCTCATGCAGCCGGCTCCGAGCTCAAGCCAGCTCCCCCTCTCCCACAGCTCTGCCTCCCGGCAGACCTCCGTCGGTGCCGTCGGAGGTGGGAGCGGACGTGGTGCTTCTCGTGCTTGTTCTTGTGGACGTCCTCAGCAGTTCCGACACAGACCGTTTTAAAGTACCGACCCGGATCAGCTTTGATATGCCGGCAAGGTTCCAGGACTTGGTAACAGTCGTGGTGGCAGTCGTGGTGGCAGTCGTGGTTGAAGTCGCGGTGGCAGTCGTGGTGGCAGTCGTGGTGGCAGTGATGGTGATGCTTGTCCGGGTGGTATCCGTCTTGGAGGAGGTTGTCCGTGTGAAGGACGATGAGGTGCTGCTCGTGCGCGTTGCAGAGGACGAAGTGCCTGGACGTGCCCTTGCTGCTGTGCCGATGTGCAGTGTGCATGCGGTTTCGGTTCAGACAGGGCACTGGTTGTTCTCGTGCTAGTCGGTGATGTCGTGGCGCTGCCTCAGCAAAAGCGGTAAGTCCTTGCCAGTTTCTTCGCTTGGCACGGACTCCTCAGTGCGGCGCTGCTGGTAGTGGTGGAGGATTTCGACACCGTCGTCGTCGAAGTGACGGAGGTCGTCGAGGTTACCGTCGAAGACCTTCGAAAGCGCTTTAAGTGAAACTTCGGCCCAGTAGGCCCGCTGAGCCGGGCTGGGCCTCGAAATGGTACTGGAGGTGGTCTGCGAGGTGGTACTGGTGCTGGTGGAACTCAGAGAGCTGCTACTGCTGCTGGTGCTGCTGAGAGTTCTCGTTGTTGTTGTCGTGGTCGTTGGCAATCCTGCGGGAAACCCAAGCGATTCACGGCTGCCGGCCCCGCCCTGGCCCTGGCGTTGTCACCTTGTGGTGTTTGGTACCGCAGGGTTTTGGCATACTTGCATGCGAAACAGTCCACATGTACACATATGTAGACACGCTTAGGCATCCATCTCGCAGCCACTAATCCGTTGGAAATCAAGCACTGCTTGATGTATCATTGGAAGATTAACTTCCAAGGGTTCCGGGGCCAATCGGGACTCCAGGCTGATTCTTGTTTGTTTTGTTTGCCGCTGTACTGGCAACGGTCACTCCCAAACAAGCAAAAACATGGTGACATGAATGTTGAATAAAGTGTGACCAATCCAGCTGTGCATACTAGCACCCAGGAACTGGTCTGCACGTACGTTTTCCTGGCTTCATCATGCAGAGCTTCATTGGCCCGAGCTGTATGATGAGCCCTCGGGCCCCCTGCAAGAATGCACGAAAACATTCTCGAAACTTTCGCACGGTGGATCAGCTGATGTGCTAGGTTGTTGCAAAAACCCCGTGTCCTCTTGGCAACAGAGGTCCCCACACACACACACACACATACATATGTAGGGTGCAGGGAATTTCGCGGAACTGTGCTCAGAAGCTGCGCGCGGAATTTCAAGCACCAACGCCCAAAATTCAAGAATTTCCGTCGGTGTTCAAGAGGCTGGCCAGACATCAAGAAACCAGGAAGGCATATTCAAAAGCATGTGCCAAGCTCGCCCCACAGCATGGCCATGCATTTCTAGATGACATCTAAATGCATACGGTCGCCTGTCCGAACCATGCTGCCAACTCCCCCCGTCACACTTACATGCATCGGAAAGTCCGCATGGGGGCAGGGGCCCCCAAGCCCCCACCCCCGCGGAAGCCAAGCCAAGCCTTGCCCCACAGGGTCGCCATGCATTTCTAGAAGCCGTCTAAATGCATACGGTCCCCTGTAGCTGTCCGCCTCAAACCCCACCCCCGCGGGCCAATTGCCCCCCGTACATCACCATGCATTTCTACGCGCCTTCTAAATGCATAATATGGCATGTTGCTTCTGAAAAACAAGGTTCCTTATGTTTAAATCTTGCCAAAGGACTGTGTCTGGAAACTGCCGTTGAAGATTCTGAAACAACCCCCCGCAGTTTCCTGAGCATGGTTCCCTGAAAATCCAAGTTGCCGCCCCACTCCACACAGGTGTATATATATATATCCACACACATGCATGTAGAGCTGCGAAGTCGGTAAGGCCCTAAGTAAGCACCTAGGGAAGGCTTCGCCCATGACCAAAGTTGGGGGCCACAGGCTGAAGGGATGATCTGTTGGCCAGAAGCATAGCCAGACAAAATCCATGCAGGTTTCTGTGCAAACATACAAGACATTACACATCACATCGGCTCACTGGCTAAACCGACATATATCTGTCTATATTCTTCTATATATATATATGTATATATACAGATATAGATATAAAGAGTTTAAGAACATATGTGCACTGTATGAGTACGCACATATCTGTCGGCGTAGCCCCCGGCCTCCCTCGAAGACCAGGCTGAGGTTTCCGCCCGGTGCACCCACTGCTGCCGTAAAGGGTCCCGCTTGGCCTCTAGGGATCAGGTTTTGACAGCAGGTCTTTGCCGAAGCTCGAAAGAATGTACTAGGTTAAGATCCTGAAGCACACTGTGACATCAGCACAGACAGAAGGGCTACAGCCGTCCCTGAAGAACATAATGGGAAGCGGGTGGCTGTCCCAAATGCTCACGGACTGCCCAAAAAAGTCTCCAGCGGATGCGTTGCTCCAGGTCAGCTTCTCCTCAAGTCTCTCCCGACGGCTTTTGTTGGAGGCTCCTTCTTTTTGCATCGAAATTTAGGATTCTAAGGCTTGTACGTAGGATTTAGGGCTCAGGGTGCAGGAGAACTCAAGAAACATCACGACAAGCTCGCAATTCAGAGTAGGAGAACTGAACATAGAACCGCCGGAACCAACTGGGTCCTGGAAGCTCCAGACCCCACCCAACTGCGCAAGGACGTAGGCCGAACCTGCGTTGCCAACCGGAAGCGGCAGACTTTGACTTTGGCTGCTCTTGTTCCCTGAAAGACTGCATGCACAAGGGTTATGACGGTCATGTTATGAGCTACAGGGCGCGCCGCTCCAAATGCCATGGTCGCTGTCAAAGTAGGCGCCGATGATCATGGCGTTCCCTGCAGTCAGATGGGAACAGGCTGGCTTGGCAGATCTACAGGCAGCTGAAAAGGGTTGCGCGAATGCGGGAAAGACTGCAGCGGGAAACTCTGCCGCGCTTGCGAATTCAGCCTCTTCTCACCTCTGCCACTGCTCGGGTTGCGGAACCCGTTGCAAATGCAATTGCACACGTTCGGACAGTTGTGCTGATTATGAAAAAGATCATGGCCCTCAGTTGAGGCTTCTGCATCTCGAGCTACACAAACAAAGAAGCGCATTGAAGGCGGCAAGCCGTCCCCTGCACAAGTGCGCTGGCCGTCTCATGTTTTCGGGACGAAATGCAGGAGGCTTGTCGACGAGGGCGCCTCCTGGTCCTTCTGAGTCCTCCTCCTTGCGCTGCTGAATCCTTCACCCTTCACCCTTCACCCTTCACCACGCCTTGAACTTGAAGGCCTTCCCCCGCGGCTCTGAGATCTCTCCGACAGAAAGCCGAGAGCCGTAAAACTGTGGAAACACTGGCCGCCGCCGGCCCTCAGCCCTCAGCCCTCCCACGCCCCCTCCCGCTGCCTGACACGTCCACGGCGATGCCGAAGCGGTCTTCCTGAAACGCCATAGACGCAGAGTCGAGACGAAGGAGTGTCTGTGACAAGCAGAGCAACAGGTCGGACTCCTTGCCTTGCTGGTGCCCTCTGCATAGACTTTCATGCCCTGGTCCCAGCCCGTGGCATTCCTCACGGACCAAAGTATCGCAAGGCGTCAAGATGTCGCTCAGAGCCAAGGGGCCGCATGTAGATATAGGCCGCGCCGCCCTTGGAACAGCGATGCTTCATGCCGCATCCATGGCGGTCAATGACAAATCAAGGAGAGCATCGGGATGTTGTGACGTGGAGATCGTGATGAGACGACGACGAGGAGAGTAAAGACGAGGTGGCGGCGGTGCTGGTGCTGGTGCTGCGTTCTGGTGCTGGGATCTGGGTGCTGCTGGTGCTGTTGGTGCTGTTGGTGCTGTTGGTGCTGCTGGTGCTGCTGGTGCTGCTGGTGCTGCTGGTGCTGCTGGTGCTGCTGGTG
>BGNK01006037.1:15218-30095 GCA_003297005.1 Symbiodinium sp. clade A Y106
GCCTTGTTTTGTGATTGTGTAGAGCAGGGCATTCCACCTGAGGATGGTTTAATTCTTAGGCTTGGAGTCGTACATCCAGCATTGAACAAAATCATCACCTCTCCAATCCTTGTGTCGGCTGTATTTCCTCTGCTGCTGGACATACAGCCCATTAAAGTGGGCGGCGTAGCTGTTCATCAAGAGGTGCTGGCTCAGATGTCTGCCTTCGTTTCGGACGGGAAGTGGTTGTGGGGTACGAANGTATTTCCTCTGCTGCTGGACATACAGCCCATTAAAGTGGGCGGCGTAGCTGTTCATCAAGAGGTGCTGGCTCAGATGTCTGCCTTCGTTTCGGACGGGAAGTGGTTGTGGGGTACGAAGCACTCTGGTTCTAGATGTTGTTGGCTTCTTCTCTTGGTTGATTTTGTAGTCTCGTTCGGGCTGCATCGAAGCTTTGTACACGCAAGGCTTTCCATCGGCAAAGCCGTTCGCAGATTCAGAGATCTGATGCTGCACTTTCTAAAGTTGCATGGCTGTAAGGCTGAGGCAGTCACCGGGCTCTAGGGTTGGGCAGCAACTCTGGTTTAACTTGCCTGCGCAGATTCAGTCATGCTCAAGCCATTTGGTGTTTTGCGCTACGTCTCAGTGACAAAGTTGCTCCCAAGTCCTCCCGAAAGAAAGCTACTTCCTCGATCATTCCTGATTGGTGTTTCCTTTCGTCGCATTGAATTCCAGCATGCTTTGACGCTCCGGATGCTCGTGCGGCTACGTGAGCATAGTGGGTAAAAAAGTTTTCTGAAGTATTTTGCCGGTTCCAGAAGCTTAAGGGTGGTTTACGTACTTCGGGGGGGTGTGGGGGTGTTTTACGCTTCAGAGGGTTGGAGGCGTTTTGGCATGCTATACAGTCTACTATAGAGGTGCTGTGCTTTGGGGGTTTGGGGGGTTTGCTCGGGCTTTGTATTCGTTTCGAGGTTTTGGGGTGGAGGGTAAGGTTCAGCTAACAGGTAAACCAAACCCTTGACAATCCATCCTGAGTTTAGGGTTTAGGAGTTTTGGACTTTAGGAGTTTAGGGTTTAGGAGTTTTGGAATGTAGGAGTTTAGGGCAACTTAAACCCTTGCTTTCCTCGTTCTGGACCCAGAAGTTCTGAATGAAGAGCACGCTTTTTGAGGCCTCTTAAAGTCGGCGTTGTCAGGGTTTTTTGGTATAATTTCGGTTAGGATTCAAAGCGGGGTGTAGCCTTCATGAGAATCTATTTTGGGGTTTCATTATTATTATAATTATAGTATAATGGGCCCCAAACACTAGTCTAATTAGTAAGGAGGGTTGAGGTATAATTTCGGTTTGGATTCAAAGTGGGGTGCAGCCTTAATGAGAAACTATTTTGGGGGTTCCTTATTCTGATTATAGTATAATGGGCCCCAAAACCCTATTCTAATTAGTAAGGCGCCTCTGAGCGAGTCTGCCTACGCCCCTGGCACCCTGAAAAACTTCGCTTTAATCCTTAAGGGTTCCGTTAAGAGTTCCTTTAAGGGCTCCTTTACGGGTTCCTTTCTGGTTTCCTTTGAGGGTTCCTCTAAGGCTTAACACCCTAAACCCGACAGAGACCTATTCACACTATCACACTACAAGCCCCATAAACCCTGGATTCACCGAGAATAAACCCCAAAGCCTAAACCCTAAGCCCTAAACCCCTACCGGGCAACCCTAAACCCTAAACCCTGAACCCTAAACCCTAAACCCTAACCCCCGCTAGACCAACAAAGCGCTCAAGCCCGGTCTGTGTGGACATTCGGATCTGTAGAGCATCGTCCCTCAGGGATCCCCATTATGAAAGGGCTCTACATTAGTCAAGGGTTGGCTGTAGGGTTTTGAGATTTTGGACATTTCCCAGAGGCCCCAACACACTGTTTTCAGTTTGTGTACCTTAAACCATACTCACGACGCCCCCTAGTCTTTTGGAGATATTGCCTACTTAAGGATGTCTGAGGATCTCCCCGGCATGATCCGACGCAGGCACAAACCCCACCAATTCATGCGTTTCTAGGACAGGGAATGATGCAAGGACAGGAAGGAGATGCTGTTTCTGATGATTCCTACCCCTATATGGGAGTTTCCGAGAATAGGGGACCCTAATGTAGTGCCCTAAATCGTAGGATCCTTATTTAAGGACCCCCAAATAAGGTACCCCTAATTTTCGGAAACCCCCGAGACATCCCCAAGATTCAGTCTGCCGAAACCTTGGGTTTGGTCGAGCCGGGAAAGCCCCCCCGACTCCCAGTCCCTAACTTCTGAAACTAGAACATGAACCCCAGGTTTTGACAGCAATATTGAGGTAGGTTTTTATAGAGCTCTATGGGGGTCTAGGGGTTTGGGGGTTAAAGCCCCCCCAAACAAGTTGAACGTTAAGCTCCAAACCTCAGGCTGTGAATCTCCCAAGCCGAAACCCTGGACACTTGCACCATGAACTCCACCACCAGAACCCCAAGGCAGCAAGATAAAACCCTGAACGGTTATCCCGAAGCCCGCAACAGTGCTTTGGTGCCTTTGCAACAGACCACCCTCCACCTTCAGGTTTGGTGGCTTCTTGTTTAGGGTTTAGGGTTTAGGGTTGTGCGGTTTCACAAGGATTTCACAGGGTTCTCTGGGGTCGACCAGGACTTCAAGAGGAATTCTCTTGGAAAAGCACATACGTAGCAAGTGATTTGCTGTCCTTCGTAGGAGAACTTGCAACCTTCGGTATAGCCCCATAACCCCTATAAAGTCATAGTAGGAATCCGGGATTCATATTTTTGCGAGTCCGGTGTGAATAGCGGTAAGGCGTTCGGGTTCGAGGGGTCCGACGTCCTCAACTAAAAATCCGACAAGCAACAATCCTAAATCCTCAACCCCAAAGCCTGTATCCTGAATTTAGCCCGAAAACCCAAAGTTCAAAGCCCTAAACCCTGAACTCTTGAATCCTAGACTGTAAAGCCTCGCAACATTGAAGCCCCAAGTCCTAACCCTTGCAGGCCTCTTCGGGCTTGATCCTAGGAACTCAGGAAGTTTGCAGTCTTATACCGTATACCCCTGAGCGAAAGTATCAAGAAAAACTCACGGAGCCCAGGGCCGAGGGCTTGCAAAAGCCCTATAGAAAAATGAGAGCTATGCACACATCCGTATAGAAGCCGATCAGTCCTTTGTAAAAGAATGCCTTCCCGCGTGAAGCCCGAAGCAGCGATCGAGCACCGGGACGACCACGACGACCAAAACGACCACGACCAGGACGACCAGGACGATCCGGATGACCACGACCACGAAAAGCCGGGAAACCCAGCGACCAGCAGGAGACCAGAAAAGCAGGGAGACCACCAGGACAACACGGCCAAACTGCCTTCCACCTTCTTAGTGACGGATTCAGAGGCACGTGCGAGATTGCTTCCCCCATCTGCTTCCCCCAGCCACTGGTGGGATTCAGGAGCACGGCCAAGATGATCAGATGCTTTCCCCCCCATGCACCGTCGGGATTCAAACATTTCCAAGTCAAAGGGATTGCAATGTGTAAGACTTTACAATGGATCTGGCTTGTCGGAGAATGCGGACGCACGGATCCCGCATAAACAACAAGACATGGAGCAACCTATGCGCCGCGCCACCCACCGCAAGAACTCCGTAGCGCATACCACCCTGCTTGGAGAATAACACTCGTAAAGACCTCAGGCATCAAACCTCCCAAAAGGTTTTCGTTGGGCGTAAACCCTGAAACCCTATATACCTTAAGCCTTAAACCGTAAAGACCCTACAACCACCTCAATTCGCAAAAAAAATCTGTGAAATCCCTATGAGAACGCCTACAATCCTATGAAACCGTAGAAGCCCTGTCGGCCTTCAGCGCGCAACTAGGTCGTGGTGGTGGTGAAGGGGTTATCTCCTTTGATGCCTTGGAGTCACCGCTGCGTGGGGTGTTTAATGTAGGAACCTGACTAAGAAGCCTTGGGCCTTTATTATTTTGGGGTTATAGACCCAGGGTTTCTTAATCAGGTTCCTACATTAGGGCTTGGGGATCCTTGACACGATCCTTTAAGGATCTATCAGGGTTTGTTCCTAAGGGCTTGAGAGCTTTGCGCGTGCCTCTTTACGGGCTGTAGAGTTTCGTATGAGACAGTCGAGGCTTCCGGGCTTGTGGGTATGGGCCTAGGGCCTAGGACTTGTGGCGTTTGGGGTTTAAAGCTCTTCGGCTCCATTGAGTGCCGGAGTTTATTCAGGATTTGGGAGTTTCCAAAAATAGGGGAGCCTAATATAGTTCCCCTATATGGTACGATCCTGATTATACGGACCCAAATAAGGCACCCCTAATTTTCGGAAACTCCCCCATTTGGGGCTTCAGGTACACGGGGAGCAAGATGATTCAACTACGGGGAATATATAAACTTTCTTACAACCTACTGGCCCTATAGTACATTATAACAGGTTACACTACTGCACATAATAATGCATACCATGAAATATCATCCTACACTATGTACTGTCTGCAAACAAGTTCCAGGATTTCATATGTGGCTTTTCAAGAAACCAACGAAGGAGAATGCTGAGCGAGCACCAGAGGAACTGAGGTTCGCCAGAGCTACAGCCGAAGCTTCGTAATTTCCTAATACTTGCATTTTGGTATCCTTAAGGGAGTCGCTAAGGATTCCTTGTACCCTCCCCCTTGAACCACCCTCCCTTAAGGATCCTATAATTGCAGCCTGACCCGATTCGTGAGATTCTCGGACCTGTCCGTACTAGCACGGCTCCTAATTTGTTGCTGTTGCTTCTCATGCGTTTTCGGAGTTGCACTAGCGCACGATCCAGAAAACTTAGTACGGGCGTTGGTCAGTTGTTCTGCATCTAGACGTTACTCTTACATAGATGAATTTTCCACAGATGCACGAAAGTATTTGTTCAATCAGCTTCCCCAACCCCTGAAGCGTACGATGACGCGCCAGTGGGTGCTACCACAGTAGCTGAGCGTTGGGCATTCGGAAATCTTGGTTTTGATGCTAGCGCTTTCCGAGAAGTGGTCTCCCAGTTGAAAGGGAATGCAGCCTTTATCATTTCTCTTCCAAGTAGCGTAGGTGATTTATTTGCCGTAAGTCTTGCCATCCGTTTAACAAGAGGCGAGATTACCATCGCATCCGATTGCACAAGTGTCTCACGCAAAGCAGAGTTCTTCTGCTCCCTCTTCGCGTGAGCCGCTAGAATCCAATAGAGTAGTTTTCGCTTCATTGAAGTGAAAGGCCGCACAGGGCAATTCGTCAGAGCCCTCGGCACTTTCTCATGGTACGCGAAGCAATTTACACGGGGGAGTTGAAGTCCAAGTTCACTTTGTCGCTACCCTCATCTAGCGCAGTGGTGTTTGCCAGATGGCGCCGTTTGACGTGGATGACGTTCGAATGACACTTCTAACGGCGCAAACTGTATGCTGATTTCATGAAGCGTCCACGCAAGTGCTACAACACGTGTCAAACCATCCCGCAGCACGTGATGCAGTCTCTGCGCAAAGATATGTCTCCTTCTTAACAAGTCTTTCCCAGAACGCAGTAATACAGTTTCCCAGTCATCCGAATCTTTCTACCCATGTTTGGCTGGCAATAATGCAGCTCGAGCGATTGCGTCACAAACGACACTGCCAGGTCTTTAGTCTTGCTACAGATGGCCCACGAACATCGTGGCTGCAGGAGCTCATCGACCCTCTGTTGCTTGTTGTGTAAGCAATTTACTCATCAAACCAAACTGAGCACTGAATGGGTGCCTGACATCTGACAGTTTAGTAACTCAATCAATATGCATGTCACTAGATCGCCGAATCGGGAACTAGCTTAAAAACTGTCGACATGTCGCGGCAGACACAGTGCAACAAAAACTCATAGGTCGGGCCTCTGGAGTGTCAGGTTGCAGGTTGGGAGCACATCGGATTCAGGGTAGAAGATTTGTTCTCAGAAAAGTCCTACACCCTAAACTCCTCAAGATGAAGACGTACTTGCAGGCCGACCCTAAACTTCCCAAACTAAACTCCTAAGCTTGAATCAAAAACCCCTTATGTACCCCACACTTGTCTGAATGCCAGGAAGCAATTCAGGCCGTCATTGGAGTTCGTCTGCTCGGAGTCGCTCACTCTCACGACTTGAATGTCACCAGACGTCCCGGTCTTGGCATCCGGAAAATCAAAATTCTAAACTCTGAACCCTTAGGCCTACGCGAATTCAACAGAAAGCATTAATAAGTGAGCATTCGCGGCTCAAGGCAATCGGTTTAGGGTCTAGGGTATACAACGTATAGAAATTAATGTATAAGGAATTTGGTTTAAGGTGGCCCAGGCACCAAGGAAATGCTGGTCAAGTCCAACTCCCACACACCGCCATTGGTCGGGTTATTGTTGTTGTTGTAAGCACCTGAGTTGCACGTCGGGGCACATGATAAGGAGGCTTCCACAACGTTACACTGCAGATTCGTCGCGCACACACGGAAGCAAGTGTCGTGGTCTCCAAACGCACCAGTACTGGGGGGGAAACCTGCTTCGCATAATTACCTGGGGGGAAAGCCTCTCCCTGGGGCTCCTAAGGCCTTCGGCCCACTCTACAGGCGATGTTGCTTCCAAACCAACAGTCCGAATGTACACCACCCGCGGAAGAAGAGGCTGAGTTCCAGCCTTGTGAAATCCAATGCACAATATGTAGGTCGTACTATGTCACAAGCAGTGCAGGTCCGCCGGATGGTTTATGCGGGCATGCTCCAGGATGCGGTCAACATCACTGGCCTCCGCGCCCTGTTGAAATAAAGTATCGATTACTGTCTCATGCTAAACAACTCCCCCTAACGGGTTTAGGCGCTCAGTGGCGTTGTTCATGCGCTATTAAGAATATTCGATGTTCGCAACAGGGTATATCTTTCACAGTTCTTTACATGTAGTTATAACTAATTACAACCGTGGTGAAGGATAAAGCATGTTACAATATTTGTACAACAGAATGTAAGAAAATGGGTCGATTGTAACGAAGTTAAAAATTCAGCTGATTATGAATCTTCAAGATCCATGATGTTGGATAGTTTACATCTTGAAACACAGACACACACACACACACACGCACATGATTTCATGGTTGCACCGGGTCCGCTTTCGGTAGACATCTACTTGCCTGTTGATCTAAAACGCTTCATCCCGAAATAACCTGCTATGCGAAAAAATAGATAATTTTCGCAACATCATCGCGGAACTTTCGCGGAGGTATATTTACTTATTTAGATACCTTTGCAAGTTAAAACCCTGAGTTGTAAGCTACAAGCCTCTCGATGGCAAGAGTTTACGGGCATTATACTTAAGAAATTCTGGCAGGCTTCCTATGCGTGAAATCTACAATAGTTGGAAACGGCGTCTTAAGAGTTTTAACGAAGCCGTCTTAGGGCCTTACGGTTGACATTCTTGACAAAGTTTCCTGAAAGTTTCTCGATTGCACAGCTTTTGGGTGCAAAACTGATTGAAAATTTCTGTAAGCCTTCCTAAGAGGTGTCCTTTTCGCCAACCAATCGCGAAATACGCAAACAGTGTCCATTGTGGGGTCGCGTTGATCTGGCTGCATCGACTTTACATCACTACGCGGAACTAACGCGCTAAACCCTGTACGGGAACCTAATTTTTGGGTTTGTCGTTGCTTGCACTTATGATCGACGGCGCTACGAGGCACTGCGCATAGCGTGAACCGGAGCAGTAGCAATCGTAGGTAGGAAGTAAAGGCGGTGGATCGTATAAGGTGGTGGGTAGTAGGGGTATGGCAGGTAGTGCTAGTAAGTGATGACGATATTAACAGCAGCAGTAGCAGCAGTAGCAGTAGCAGCAGCAGTAGGAGCAGCAGCAGTAGGAGCAGCAGCAGTAGGAGCAGCAGCAGTAGGAGCAGCAGCAGTAGGAGCGGCAGGAGCGGTAGGAGCAGTAGGAGCAGTAGGAGCAGTAGGTTGTTGAGTCCTTGCTAGAGGTGGGCTAAGAAAGTTACACCTCAGAGCTGATTCCCGATCCTAAAAAAAGGGATGCTCTGTAAAGCGTGATCTGTTTGAGAATAAGCCTGAAGGCTTAGAGGGCAATGTGCACAAAAGCCCGCCAACTCGAACGGTGGTTCAAGCATGCAAAAAGCTGCCGAAGAGCGAGGGCACTCGTGCTCCTGGGTAGGCACCCTTTGTGTTTTTGGAGGTCCCTTAGTGAGGCTTGGCTGAGGCCCTGGGTTCCTTTGGAAAGTTTTCGGTGGTTAGCATTGCTCTCGGTTTGAGGGATTGGCTTTTCGTCATCATGGTTCGGAGAAGGTCTTTGCCACACGCCATGTTTGTCCCTGATTCGAGAAGTGACCCGAACGGTCAACAGGTTATGGGTGCCCTCGGCTACCAAAGGAACCTGGCCTAGCTGAGCTGGAAGGAGAATCAGCCGACCGCCCCGCAGGCTGATGTTCCACAGCTGCCGAACGGGGTGCAATAATGGGAGCCGCGGTTGGGGTCTCTTCCGTATTCCCAAAGGGGACAAGGGAGAAATGGAGGTGGCTTTACGCTACAGCAGCAAGTTCACCATACTGCCTCGCAGCCTGGAACCGCGCAGGCACAGCATGGCGCTGTGAAGGAAGAAAGCGGCCCAACAACTACTGAAGTGAATCCGCCTTTATTCGGACGAAGAGCGATGGAGGCATGGGCCCAACAAGCTCCCCTCTTATATCCTGCGCAGCGCCGCGCCACTGCGACGGATGAAGGATCGTCCGGATCCATTCCGAGGGAGATGGAGGAAGAAGTGAGATGCCAGGTAGAACAAGCTCTTCGGGATCAACATAGGGGCGGCATGAGTGAGCTGCAGGATGAGAATAGGAGGCTGAAGGAACAGCTGCAGAGCGGCATGCGGGCCGTACCTGAAGGTGTTCAGGCTATCCCGTACCTGAGCGTGATCGGGCTTCTGCAGCCAGCAGTCCTCCCGTGCCTGAGGGTGGTCGGGCTTATGCTGCCAGCAGTCAGCCAGTGCCTGAGCGTGATCGGGTTTATGCTGCCAGCAGTCATCCCTTGCCTGCGTGATCGGGCTTACGCGGCCAGCAGTCATCCCGTACTTGAGTGTGTGAGGTTTATGCAAGCAGTCAAGCCGCACCTGAGCGTGATCGGGCTTATACACTACCGTACCTGAGCGTGATCGGGCTTCCCCTGAGGCGCATGCTCTTCGAGGCGCCGTACCGTGAAGGCGACGGCAGGGCAGACAAGCCCAAGCCTCAAGAAAGAAGTCCGACACGTTTGCTTCTCACTCGCCCAGAGTGCGTCCTGGTTCTACGTCAGCCGGTGTCAGGGGCCGGTTTTTGCGAGGAGATCTCCTGCCGGGCTTGAGCGACGGCGACATTGGAGGCGTTCATGCGAGATTGTCGTAGGCTACAGCAGGTTTTTAGGCCAGTGTAGCTGTACAGTAAAGAGTAGAGGGTTTGAGCCAAGAGGGCTTGCCCTCTAAGCAGAGTGTAGAAAAAGTGAGCCCAATACGCCTAGCCCGCTTCCGCGCATGGTAGCGGAGCTGGATCGGTAAGCCCCGACCTCCGGAAACGGTCCACCGGCTGCCACCACGTCCGAGTGGTGGGGTTGGTGGGACTGGGACCAGGAGTCCCCAGCCTGGGACTGGTCTTGCGGGGTGCGGAGCCAGCAGCAGAGCAGGCGACGACTGGGGAACTGCAGGCCCAATCAGGCCCAAATCCCAAGCTGCAGCAGCTACAGCAATGGCGGCACCGGCCCCTGCACAGCAGGCGAGTGGGAGCGCTTCACCTTTCAGGCGGAGTCGTACCTGGCGGTCGTGGACACCAGGTACCCGAGCTGGAAGTGGCGAGAAAGACCAAGGCGCCACTGCAGATGGCCGACATGACCGAGGATGTGGCATGTTGGGCAGTTGGGCCCAGGACTCCGCCACAGCTGTGAAGCTGGCGCGCGGCGTGAAGGGCCAGAATGGGTTCGTGGAACACACTCAGACTCCGGAAAATGAATCCAAAGCCCTGTCATGGAGACGTTCTCTCCTGACTCCTCGCTTTCCACCTCGCGAGCAGGAGTTCAGTCTGGCACTCCAGGAATGGGAAGCCGACATCGACAGGTACGCTTCAGAGTACGGAGAGCGCCGTGCCATCGGCGATGAGGACATGCGAGCGGTATTAGTCACGGAGTCGCCGAGCGCGTGGAGCTTATAGGCAGGTGAAGGGCACCCAAGACAGGACCGGAGGTGCGGCCACCGGTGCCAGAGCAGGAAGAGGGGGTGCAGCAGCCCAGAAGGGCACAAGAGAGCCCGAGGGAGAGCGGACCTCCTGTGACTGAGCCACTTCCGGCACCGCCCGCGGTGCCCCAGAGCCCCTCTCCAGGGACAACGAGTGGAACTGCAATGGACTGAGCTCTGTCCCGGCAGAGAGATTCTGCGTTTGCGCAGCAGACCCGCAGGGCTCGGACTTGCTCTGGAAGCAGTTCGAGGCCCGAGGGGTGGAGATGAGGTACCACGGCCAAGAGCGTGGGTGCCCCTTCATGCAGGGACCCGACACATTCAGACACAGAGTGTGTCTGCACCGCCGCAACGGGCACCAGAGCAACAAGCCGGGCACGCGCACAACCCCCGCCGCTGGGTGCCACCAGGCCCCTAGCGGGAAGCACCGCAGGGCGAGCCTTTCGGCTGCCAGCCCTGTGTGCGGGACGCTGCGCCCTTCAAGGGGCGTCTCACCCGATGCCCCGCGGGAGGCGTATCTCAAACCCCTACCTTTAAGGAGGGTGCGAGATTTTCGTAGGCTACAGTAGGTTTTTAGGCCAGTGTAGCTGTACGGTAAAGAGCAGAGGGTTTGAGCCAAGAGGGTTTGAACTTTCTGTCACGACTTCCGCAGCCCTCTAAGCAGAGTGTAGAAAAAGTGAGCCCAATACGCCTAGCCCGCTTCCGCGCAATTCAGCCAAATGCAGCGGCCTTTAGGTCCACCCAGTCAACGTTGCGAGTGACATTTTGGGGACTGCGACGCGACCTCAACTACCTGCGGGGCCTGGATATGCCAGGAGCTGAGGCCGTCAAGGAGGAACAGGGTACTGAGAAGTCGTCGGAGCAACAGCCGCCGGTGGATGGGCGGCCGAGTGTTCCAGGCTCTGCTGCACCGCACGAGCCCTCGGCTACAAACCTTCTCGACGTGTTGATCACGGGCATGAGCCAGCATCACAGAAACAGACGGTGAGTCATTGCACTTAGAGCCGAAAGCATTGCAGGACTGGCGAAGCTCCCAGTATACTCCCGAGTCCGGGGCAATGGACTTCCAGGACTACTTGTACTTGGCGGAGCAGCAGATTGGGAGCCTCGCATCGGATCTGAAGCTTTTTCTTTCTCGACGGCTTGGAAAAGGGTCGAGCTGGCATGCTGTCCTTCGTCTGGCTTCAGCAAACGAGTCGATCCATCCGGGGCCTTTGTAATGACAGGATCCTCCTTCAAGGATTGTCCGGTCGACTCCACATCAACGGGAAGCTGGGTACCTGTTGTCGGAGATGGAGCAGACCTGCTTGGGGGAGGGCGTACCTTCAAACCGAGCAAGCTGCTGTTGCAGGATTTGCACCTGACTCTCCAACGCCTCGATCTTGGGATCCGGGGTCGTCTGAGGGAACAGACTAAGCATATACTCGCAAATCTTGTTCGCTAGGTCTTGCGCTGCTTGTACCTTGTATTCAGTCCCTTGATTGCGGCCCGAGCTTCCAGATACAATGGCTGCCAACTCGTCCAGATCTACATTCTCTTCACGAAGATTTGAGAACAAGGTCTGGCAAAGCACAACTTCCGCCATGCTTCGAAAACATTCGAAAACCAGCGAAGTAGCTAGGTCGACCCTCTGCGATGTGCCTGAACCAGTATAATTTCCAGGCTTGGTACAACACAGCATGGAGCAGAATGATATGAATGAGCAGGGCAGTTGTCGATCTGTTTGCGTGTGGCCCACCCTGTTTTGCGAACCCAGCGACCCAACGAGGGTCCCGCGACGCCGCGGGAGTCTAGGCATGCAATTTGGATTTTGGACGAACTCCGGTGGGAGCAGTGGATCAAAACAACGGACTCCTGAGTTGGAACCTGCGGTGATCCTCGAATAAGCAAAGCAACCGGAGCAGACATCATTTGTGACAGTCCTGCATTGGGCTGCCATGATAGATTCCGTGGTTGCATGGACGCATTGACATCCAGCTCATCGGAGGAGCCGGGGTTGCAAGACTGCTTCACTGAGGTCTGCCAGGGCCACGCTCACGATCCATCACTAGAAATACTAAGGCAGCCACTGTGAACACTGCAAAAACCAGGAAACACTACGTGGCAAAACTAATTGTCGTCAAGAATTCGTAAGCTTCCTGACATGACAGCGATCTCCAAACATGATTGCAGATTTCCGCTTCATCTCCCCATGGACATGTTGTCAAATCCTAAATGATTTCCAGATCTGCTAACACAAGCGGTGGGCCCTCATGAGTGAGCTCCGAAAGGAGACAACTTTTGAAGATTTTTGACGCGCTGGTGCTGCGAGACCCAAGCTTGTTGAGGAAGACGACACAAAGTCGTTGATTAGGGTGCATGATCGTCCAGAATTTCATGACATGAGCGCTCGATCACTGCCTAACAAACCTGGTTTTCCGGAAGTACGAAAACTTAGATGCAGATGCCCAAGCTACGATTCCGGGTCCATGGCGCATCGGCTACGTTTTGCAGATACAGGAAACTGCGTCCAGTTTCCCTTCCAGTCAATTCCCATAGCTTCGTTGGCGTGGCTAGGGAAAAGACGGCCATGCCCACTGCACGCTGAGAAAAATTTGGCAAAACAAGAAAACTGAGAAAATCAAAACTTGCCAGAAAACAATGAGCAACATGACTCTCAGCAGGTTTGTCGCATGTACGAATAACACAAACACATACCCGCGCACTCGCACGCACTCTCTCTCTCTCACACACACACAGAAAGACTTACCATTGCTCAGCGGAATTTTGGAATTGTTTTTGGCCTGTTGTTACAAGACTCTTAAAATGAGCTGGTTTCCGAGACATGTAAATAATATCGTGGGCCAAAAAGATATTTTCGGCTCTCGGGGGCCATCGGTGTCGTTTGTTGTTGTT
This sequence comes from Symbiodinium sp. clade A Y106, assembly GCA_003297005.1. NCBI lineage: Eukaryota > Dinophyceae > Suessiales > Symbiodiniaceae > Symbiodinium > Symbiodinium sp. clade A. Next base: position 28,305 of record BGNK01006037.1, read on the forward strand.
GTTGCTGTTGTCGTCATTGTCTTTGTTGCCTCTGCTGTTGCTGTTGTTGCTATGTTGTTATTGTGGTTCTTGTGGGTGTTGCGGTTGCTGATGCTGTTCTTAATTTTACTTGTTTGTGATTGCTTGTTGTGGTTATTGTTGCTATTCTAGCTATTATTGCCACTGATAATGTTATTGTTACTGCTATGATTGTTATTGATACTAGTAGTACTAAGTAGTACTACTATTACTGTTATTGTTATGTGCTCTCTGTCTACTGCTGTTGCTGCTGTTGTTGTTGTTGTTGCTGCTTTTGTGGTTGTTGATGTTGTTGCTGTTGTTGTTGTTGCTGCTGCTGTTATTGCTGTTGTTCTCGTTGTGGTTGTTGTTGTTGTTGTCGTAGCCGCCACGGATCACAGAAGGCAGTGTAGCTGTGCTAACCAGGCCAGGGGTGCAAACTCTAAAGGCTCGCAACAGGCTCCCTTCGCGAAGCGTAAAGGTTGTCCGATCGCCTGAGCCATTTTGTGTGTGCCCCAGCCCAACGCCTCTGTGGTCAGCCGGGTCCCAATTCCCGGGCCTCGCAGCTAACGTCACGCATGACAGCAACGAGGTAGGCGGTAGGGTTTTCACCTGTCCGCGCGGTGAAAGGAGTCTCCTGGACCTCGGTCCGGGTTTCGAAACTAGCGGATGGCGGCATCGCCTGTGCACCAGAATTCGCAAACGAGCATTCGCAAGCTAGCCTTTCGCAGAGCTTGCAACAGGGTATTTCGCAGTCAAACTAGTCAATGACGCCAGACTATGTAAGGCAAAGTGGCCTGGAGCCCCCTCCGCTCCCAGCCCACTCGACAGGTAATTCACAGTCTCCATCCCCACCCACGCCTCTGCCTGAACGCAGACCTCGAGGTGGCACGCACAGCAGGCCCTTGCGCATGCTGTCGCGGAATGCAGGACACCTAGGAGTGCAACAGTGGGCCGACGTTACAGCTTGGCTGCACACTGGAGCATCGGACTCTTGTGATGTCATGGCACTTCAGGAAACACACTGGAATGGTCGAGGGTTGGCAATGCGTCAGCTCGGCCAAAAAGGGCACCTAAAGGTAAAGCTAAGCCCCGACAACGTCGGAGGCCACAACAACCTGCACCGCAGGAGGATTCAGCAATGACCGCAGAAGCACAGGTCGACACGAGTAGGGCGGACGGAGTCATGCTGCTTCTCTCNCAGGAGGATTCAGCAATGACCGCAGAAGCACAGGTCGACACGAGTAGGGCGGACGGAGTCATGCTGCTTCTCTCACCTGCAATAGATAAGAAAACAATTAGATGGAAAGAGCACCTCAACGGCCGCCTAATTCAGGCTTCCTTCTCCTGGCATGGGGCCCGAGTCCATGTCTTGGTCGCTTACCAGCACATATGGTCCTAAAAGAAAAGTGTACACCAAAACAACGAAGACAGGTCCAAACTTCTGGGCTCACTGGCCTCGGCGCTGCGTGCCATCCCTGCCAGGGACACGCTGCTGCTGGCAGGAGACTTCAACGCCTAGCTACATGCCAGCCAGAACCTGGTAGGTCGTTCCAGCACTCCTAGGGAGAATACGGGGGTCAAGGACGAATCCTTCCAACGGTTTGTGGAATCCCACAGACTGGTAGCGCTCAACACATGGAGTAGCGGTCGTGGCCACACCTATGTGCAGGGTGACGCACGCACTCAAATAGATTACATCTTCACCTTCCCCAACTCGTCCCGAGGGCAAGCGAAGCAAGCCAAGCCCGTCCCTCAGTTGGGATTGGGAGGATGGAAGAAGGGAGGGCATAT
>BGNK01006038.1:18822-30820 GCA_003297005.1 Symbiodinium sp. clade A Y106
TTAGGCAATACTTAACATGATTATCTCGGTGTGTATGCTCTCGGTCAAGCAAAAGACACAATCAGGCAATACTTAACATGATTATCTCGCTGTGTATGCTCTCGGTCCAGCAAAAGACACAATTAGGCAGTACTTAACATGATTATCTCGGTGTGTATGCTCTCGGTCCAGCAAAGGACACAATTAGGCAATACTTAACATGATTATCTNCGTGATTATCTCGGTGTGTATGCTCTCGGTCCAGCAAAGGACACAACTAGGCAATACTTAACATGATTATCTCGGAGTGTATGCTCTCGGTCCAGCAAAGGACACAATTAGGCAATACTTAGCATGATTATCTCGGTGTGTATGCTCTCGGTCCAGCAAAAGACACAATTAGGCAGTACTTAACATGATTATCTCGGTGTGTATGCTCTCGGTCCAGGTTTCCTGTGTTAATCCGTTATGAATTGTACTAATAGACGGTGTGTATGCTCTCGGTCCAGCAAAGGACACAATTAGGCAATACTTAACATGATTATCTCGGTGTGTATGCTCTCGGTCAGGTCGGGGCGAAAAACATGTGCAATACCTCCCACAAAAAGATGATGAACCGTAACACCCAGTAGCTTCGGCATGAACTTCNTACTTAACATGATTATCTCGGTGTGTATGCTCTCGGTCAGGTCGGGGCGAAAAACATGTGCAATACCTCCCACAAAAAGATGATGAACCGTAACACCCAGTAGCTTCGGCATGAACTTCAAAGCATCGCCTTGGATCTTCGTCTGGGCATCGATGGCTTCATTGAGAAGATTCACCATGGAAGCCGGGAGCTTCCCAGTCTCGATCTTTTCATGGCTCTTGTAGTTGAACTTCCACCCCAAACCAGTCATCATGTCACCAAGAAGGTCGGATTGGTCACGATTGGCTCGCCGCTGCTTCGTCAGTCTGGAAGTGTGCTTGGCGCCGGTTTCCGTGCCCGTCTCCAGCTTGCGATATGCATAGTACTTCGTGGTACTGTCGGGGTTGGTTGGATCTGCAACCTCGTGCACGTCCCCGCAAGCCAAAGCTTCGAGAAACGCCGACTCATTGTTCTGGAAATACAATCCTTTCATCACGGAGCGAGGGTATGCCAGTGCCCGGTCCTTCGAGTACTTGCGTTCATAGAGATCCTTGGCCTCCGTGAACAACGGTCGGTCATCACGGAGCTCGAACCGACCGTTTTTCTTTCTCTCGAACAACGTGTTGATGACCGTCGTGCGGAAGTCACGTGGCGAAGTTTTTGACTTCGCCACTTCTTCATACAAGTGCCGTATGTGGGCTGGCAGTGTATTCGCCTTGAGCATCGAGGCAAATTTCTCTCCTTTGCCCTTGTCCCTTGAACGATCACTTGAGCAGTCCTCAGCATCCACATTCTCGTCGCCGCTGGCGTCATCATCATCGCAGCCGGCCTGCATCTTGCCGATGGAAGCCTTCAGACAGCCTGCTGTCGCAGGCTTCTTCGTCGCACCACCACTGAACTTGCCCTTCTTGAGGAGAGCAACCGTCACCGTGTCCTCCACAGCAGCTGCAGGCCTCTTCATCTTGGAATTCGAGGCCGGCATGATGATGTCGACCACTACAACGACCCGGAAGGAAGGAAAACACAAAGATCACCCAGTCTTCTTGAGAATGCAAGCAAGAAGCTCTCGAACGTATCAATCTAGAAAGTTCACCCAGCACAACACTTTCAGCAGACGGCAGTAGATGCCAGGATAACAGCATTGTCTTGTGTTACTATCACAAGGAATCAGAATAGTAGCCTAGGTATCGGGGTATCCATGCAAGAAGATCCCTGCAACAGCTTAGCCGAAGTTTACTAATTAATCACAAGTTCATAATCAAGGATGTAGTCATAAGGTCAATCCTAGTCATGATCTTTTTGGAAGAAGGAATGATATTAGCCGCCTGGATCCAAAGGTGTTCGCACGGAGTTTTGCTTTGAGAAACCAATACATATGCAATCCGAAATCTAACTTGGGTGTTGTCCGAACATCCGAAGTTTACCCTGGCTTCTGTCGAAACATCAAACATATAACCCGGAGTTTATCCGGAGTTTCGTCGAAACTTCGACTTACACAACCCGAAGTTTATCCGAAGTTTCGTCGAAACTTCGACTTACACAACCCGAAGTTTACTCGAAGTTTACCCGGAGTTTACTCGAAGTTTAGAGGTACGAAAGTCGAAGTTTCGACTTGCGAGATGCACAAACACTGTGTTTTACACAACAACCCCACCCCAAACTTCGACTTAGCTGCTTGGAAACTTCGACTTATAACTCGAAGTTTGCAAACTTCGAATTCCGAAGTTTCGACGAAACTTCGGATAAACTTCGACTTATGCTGGCCTGGATCACATAAGATTTTCCGCTATCGGTCGCGGGGCCCTCCTGCATCTACTCCACCACCGGATCCGCAGCTGCTGGCAATTCCTCCTCGGCACCCTCCTCGCCATCATGCTCCGGCTCATCTGCAATCGCCAAAGTAGAAGAAGACGGCACCGCAATCGCCAAAGTAGAAGAAGACCTTGGGTTCTCTGCATCGAACTTCTTCGCCGCTGTGGCATGTGCTTCCCGAGCTGCCGCCCTGGCCATCTGTAGTTTCTTGTCGTAGTCCTTCTCCGACCTCTTCGGCTTGTTCTTATCGAAAGCCTGGTGATAAGCTCGGCTGACCACAATCTTTCTTTGCTTCGTTCGCTCCGAAACATTGGGCATCTTCTTTGCCTCGTCAGGAAAACTTTAAGCCCCAAACCCTAAAACTTAAACCCCCTAAGCCCCAAACCCTAAAACTTAAGCCCCCTAAGCCCCAAACCCCTAAAACTTAAACCCCTAAGTCCCAAACCCTGAAGCTTAAACCCCCTAAACCCCATAAGCCCCAAACCTTAAAACTTAAACGTCCCCTAAGCCCCAAACCCTAAAACTTAAACCCCCTAAGCCCCAAACCCTAAACCTTAAACCCCCTAAGCCCTAAACCCTAAAAACTTAAACCCCCTAAGCCCCAAACCCTAAACCTTAAACCCCCCAAGCCCTAAACCCTAAAACTCAAACCCCCTAAACCCCATAAGCCCCAAACCCTAAAACTTGAACACCCTAAGCCCCAAACCCTAAAACTTAAACTCCCTAAGCCCCAAACCCTAAACCTTAAACCCCCCAAGCCCTAAACCCTAAAACTTAAGCCCCCTAAGCCCCAAACCCTAAACCTTAAACCTCCTAAGCCCTAAACCCGAAAACTTAAACCTCCTAAGTCCCAAACCCTAAACCTTAAACCCCCTAAACCCCATAAGCCCCAAACCCTAAAACTTAAACCCCCTAAGCCCCAAACCCTAAAACTTAAACCCCCTAAGCCCCAAACCCTAAAACTTAAACCCCCTAAGCCCCAAACCCTAAACCTTAAACCCCCCAAGCCCTAAACCCTAAAACTCAAACCCCCTAAACCCCATAAGCCCCAAACCCTAAACCTTAAACCCCCCAAGCCCTAAACCCTAAAACTTAAGCCCCCTAAGCCCCAAACCCTAAACCTTAAACCTCCTAAGCCCTAAACCCGAAAACTTAAACCCCCTAAGTCCCAAACCCTAAACCTTAAACCCCCTAAACCCCATAAGCCCCAAACCCTAAAACTTAAACCCCCTAAGCGCCAAACCCTAAAACTTAAACCCCCTAAGCCCCAAACCCTAAAACTTAAACCCCCTAAGCCCCAAACCCTAAAACTTAAACCCCCTATGCCCCAAACCATAAACCTTAAACCCCCCAAGCCCTAAACCCTAAACCTTAAACCCCCTAAACCCCATAAGTCCCAAACCCTAAACCTTAAACCCCCTAAACCCCATAATAAGCCCCAAACCCTAAAACTTAAACCCCCTAAGCCCCAAACCCTAAAACTTAAACCCCCTAAGCCCCAAACCCTAAACCTTAAACTCCCCAAGCCCTAAACCCTAAAACTTAAACCCCCTAAGCCCCAAACCCTAAAACTTAAACCCCCTAAGCCCCAAACCCTAAAACTTAAACCCCCTAAGCCCGCCTCCTGCTTGTCATCGCCCGCGCTGATCATCGCCGCCGGCTTCTTCTTGATCTCGACAGCCTGACCAGCCCCCTAATAAGCCCCAAACCCTAAAACTTAAACCCCCTATGCGCCAAACCCTAAACCTTAAACCCCCCAAGCCCTAAACCCTAAAACTTAAACCCCCTAAACCCCATAAGTCCCAAACCCTAAACCTTAAACCCCCTAAACCCCATAAGCCCCAAACCCTAAAACTTAAACCCCCTAATAAGCCCCAAACCCTAAAACTTAAACCCCCCAAGCCCCAAGCCCTAAAACTTAAACCCCCTAAGCCACAAACCCTAAAACTTAAACCCCCTAAGACCCAAACCCTAAAACTTATACCCCCTAAGGCCCAAACCCTAAAACTTATACCCCCTAAGACCCAAACCCTAAAACTTAAACCCCCTAAGACCCAAACCCTAAAACTTATACCCCCTAAGGCCCAAACCCTAAAACTTAAACCCCCTAAGCCCGCCTCCTGCTTGTCATCGCCCTCGCTGATCATCGCCCCCGTTTTCTTCTTGATCTTGACAGGCTGACCAGCGATCTAATAAGCCCCAAACCCTAAACCTTAAACCCACTAAGCCCTAAACCCTAAAACTTAAACCCCCTAAGCCCCAAACCCTAAACCTTAAACCCACTAAGCCCTAAACCCTAAAACTTAAACCCCCTAAGCCCCAAGCCCTAAAACTTATACCCCCTAAGCCCCAAACCCTAAAGCTTAAACACCCTAAGCCCCAAACCCTAAAACTTAAACCCCCTACGACCCAAACCCTAAAACTTAAACCCCCTAAGACCCAAACCCTAAAACTTATAACCCCCTAAGACCCAAACCCTAAAACTTAAACCCCCTAAGCCCGCCTCCTGCTTGTCATCGCCCTCGCTGACCATCGCCCGGGTTTTCTCCTTGATCTTGACAGCCTGACCAGCCCCCTAATAAGCCCCAAACCCTAAAACTTAAACCCCCCAAGCCCTAAACCCTAAAACTTAAGCCCCCTAAGCCCCAAACCCTAAACCTTAAACCCCCTAAGCCCTAAACCCTAAAACTTAAACCCCCTAAGCCCTAAACCCTAAAACTTAAACCCCCTAAGTCCCAAACCCTAAAGCTTAAACACCCTAAGCCCCAAACCCTAAAACTTAAACCCCCTAAGCCCCAAACCCTAAAACTTAAACCCCCTAAGCCCCAAACCCTAAAACTTCAACCCCCTAAGCCCCAAACCCTAAACCTTAAACCCCCTAAGCCCTAAACCCTAAAACTTAAACCCCCTAAGTCCCAACTTTCCAAACCCTAAAGCTTAAACCCCCTAAACCCCATAAGCCCNAACCCCCTAAGCCCTAAACCCTAAAACTTAAACCCCCTAAGTCCCAACTTTCCAAACCCTAAAGCTTAAACCCCCTAAACCCCATAAGCCCCAAACCCTAAAACTTAAACCCCCTAAGCCCCAAACCCTAAAACTTAAACTCCCTAAGCCCCAAACCCTAAACCTTAAAACCCCCCAAGCCCTAAACCTTAAAACTTAAGCCCCCTAAGCCCCAAACCCTAAACCTTAAACCCCCTAAGCCCTAAACCCTAAAACTTAAACCCCCTAAGTCCCAACTTTCCAAACCCTAAAGCTTAAACCCCCTAAACCCCATAAGCCCNAACCCCCTAAGCCCTAAACCCTAAAACTTAAACCCCCTAAGTCCCAACTTTCCAAACCCTAAAGCTTAAACCCCCTAAACCCCATAAGCCCCAAACCCTAAAACTTAAACCCCCTAAGCGCCAAACCCTAAAACTTAAACCCCCTAAACCCCAAACCCTAAAACTTAAATCCCCAAAGCCCCGAACCCTAAAACTTAAACCCCTAAGCCCTAAACCATAAAACTTTAACTCGTTTAGGCAAACCCTAAACACCATTAATCAGCCCGAAACCTTAAACCCCCCTAACCCTAAAACTTAAACCCCCCCCAAGCCCTAAACCCGAAAACTTCCACCCCCCAAGCCCCAAACCCTAAACCCTAAGACTTAAACCCCCTAAGCACCAAACCCTAAACACCTTTAAACCCTTAACACCCCTACTAACCCCAAAGTTTTAAGGTTTAAGGGGGTTTTCGCCTCCTGCTTGTCATCGTCGTCGCCGCTGATCATCGCCGCCGGCTTCTTTTGCACAGCCTGATTCCAGGAATACAAATTTCATTACTACATTATACATGATACGTATTAATACGGGCTTCGCTCTTTGACAATTAGTGCTTCTTCTTCTTCTAGGACATACCCGGGTTGTTGAAGGTGGTGGGGCTGGGATGAGGAGGGTATGCTAGTAGTAAGGAGCTACATGCAATGCCAAAAAAAATGTCGCCTTCGTGGGCTCCTCCATGTTCTCCAGCTTCTTCTGGGGCATACTCTCCTGTTTGAAGGTGGTGGTGGGGCTGGGATGAGGGTGGAGTAAGGAGCTATAGTCTAAGGTTTCGGGCCGAGTAGTAGGGGTAAACACACCTGAGCCGCAAACCCTAAACATCATCCCTAAGCCCGAAACCCTAAAACTTAAACCCCCTAAGCCCCAAACCCTAAAACTTAAACCCCCTAAGCCCCAAACCCTAAAACTTAAACCCCCTAAGCCTCAAATCCTAAAACTTAAACCCCCTGAGCCCCAAACCCTAAAACTTAAACCCCCTAAGCCCCAAACCCTAAAACTTAAACCCCCTAAGCCTCAAATCCTAAAACTTAAACCCCCTGAGCCCCAAACCCTAAAACTTATAAAACTTCAACCACTTAAGTCCCAAACCCTAAACACCTGTAAACCCTCAACACCCCTAAGCTCTAAACCCTAAACGGGTTGAAGTTCTAGGGTTTAGGGCTTAGGTGGTTGAAGTCTTNACCCCCTAAGCCCCAAACCCTAAAACTTAAACCCCCTAAGCCCCAAACCCTAAAACTTAAACCCCCTAAGCCTCAAATCCTAAAACTTAAACCCCCTGAGCCCCAAACCCTAAAACTTAAGCCTCCTAAACCCTAAACCCTAAAACTTCAACCACTTAAGTCCCAAACCCTAAACACCTGTAAACCCTCAACACCCCTAAGCTCTAAACCCTAAACGGGTTGAAGTTCTAGGGTTTAGGGCTTAGGTGGTTGAAGTCTTNTAAAACTTCAACCACTTAAGTCCCAAACCCTAAACACCTGTAAACCCTCAACACCCCTAAGCTCTAAACCCTAAACGGGTTGAAGTTCTAGGGTTTAGGGCTTAGGTGGTTGAAGTCTTAGAGTTAAGGGCTCAGGGGGGGTTAAGTTTTAGGGTTCACGGAGGTTTAAGGTTCAAGTTCGTTAAGTTCGTGTCCTGCTTGTCACCGTCGTCGCTGATCATCGCCGCTGGCTTCTTTCGGACCTGATTCAGGGAGTACAAATTGCGGTACTACAGTATAATACACAACTCGCCTTCGTCGTGCGCGGATTGTCGGGCTCCATGTCGATATCCAGCTTCTTCTTCTTCTTGGGCATACCCTGGTTGAAGCTGGAGGGGCTGGGATAAGGGTATAGTAAGCAGCTACAACACACAATGCAAATGGTATGCAGTTCGCCTCGTTCTTCTCGGCCTTCTTTTGGCTCTTGTTGGGCTGCTTTTTCGGAGGCTCCTGGTTGGGGGCTGCTGTTTATAATGACATACAAAGCAAGATGAGTGTACTGATCAAGGTTGAATCATGGTGTGAGGTGGGCACCAGGTGGGCCTCGTCATCATCATCAGCTTTCTTTCCAGCCTTCTTCTTCTCCTCTTCACGGATTCGCTTCAATGCAAAAGCCTTTGTTGTGGGCTTCTTCTCGTTCTTGCTCTTGTTCTTGTCCATCGTCGCTTGTTTTTTCCTAGCAGCATTCAGCCTCTTTCGCAAGGTGTAGCCACTGGAGTTCGCAGGGGCACCGTCAATCGCCTCCTTGATCAAAGCAGCATCCCCATCATCATCATCTCGCAAAGGAGGGCCATCCTCCTCCTCTGCCTCCTCCTCCCCACTACCATGCTGCTCATCATCCGTGCCGTCCGAGTCCTCGGCCTCCTCACTCCCCTCCATCATATTCATGAGCACACTCTGGAGCAAAGGCTGACGGTCAACATCGGCCGGACTAGGGCCGTCGCTTTCCTCAATGAAAGCCTTCTTCCTCTGAAGAACCCTCGAAAAAACCTCGGCCGGGTTCAGCTTCTTCTCGTCGCTGCTGCTGGCAGCAGGTCCTGGGCTGATTAGTTTGTCGATTGTTTATGGGTCTAGAATTGACATATTGTTCTGGACATGTTGTTCAAAGCATGTTATAGATTACAATGGCTTGTTGGGAGTGGTACTAATTTTCGTTGACAACAGGATTATTACGACAATAATAAGGCAGGCATGGATCCACCAGTCCCAACAACAGCAGCATCCACCGATGTGGCCTTGGCCTTCTTCGGGCTGCTCTTGCTGCTGGTCGCCATCGGCGACCCACCACCAAAGCTGTCCTGGCGGATCCGGGAGTCGCTCGAAGAAAGAACGATCATGTTCAGAAGCTTCTGGATTCGCTCAAGCTCGTCGCTGCTGGCCCTCCTGGTCACTCTCTCGAAGGCTGTCTTTGACAGCTTCAAGTCTCGAACATGTGCCAAAAGCATCCTGAGTGAGTCGTCAAGGGTGTCCACTGTGTCCTGCAGGTGGTGCTCAGCAGCCTTCTTCTGGCTCTTCACAAAGAAGGGGTAGTTCTCGTCCATACGACGAAAAGCTTCCTTGCTTTTCCTGCTGGTCAAAACACCTGACGGAACTTTTGCCAAAAGGCCGGTCAAAAGCGCCTCCAGCTTCAAAATCCAAGCTATCGGAGTGGCGGATTTCCAAGAAACCCCTGTAGGTGGGGTCAATGCTTTCAACAGCCCTGGCCCGTCCATGGAGCACGACTCCACAAAGCTATTCAAAGCACCATGTATATCCGCAACACTCAAGCTCGGGTCGGCACTCATCCTCGTTCTGCTGCTGTTGCCAAACGTCTTCAAAACCAGGGCATCCCTGCCGCTGCTTTCGCCGCGACTGCGGCGATCAGGGGTCGGCGGGACTTCCTCGATGATGACCATAGCAAGAGGTTGCACTTCTTCACGACAACATATGCAAGAGCATCAACAGTGCCCACGATAATAAAGTGAAAGCGAATGCCGAAAACGAAGCCTGCACAATATTATTAACTACCTGCTGCATGTGCCACCTGCTGGTCTTGCAAATGCTACTTCACACATGATTGTTGTTGTCCCAATTTGGGTCTTGGCCCAACAACACACAACGGCAGCAGCCACCACTGCTACTTATTGGGTTGTTGTTGGATGTTGGGTGTAAGGGTTCCGGGCTCAGGGTTTTCATCTTCCATATTTCGGGTTTATCAAAATCACTGGCTTTTGTTTTGTGAGAAAGAACGGCAACATGTGGTAGTCCGGTTGCTGTTTTTGGGTTTAGGATTTGGGGTTTCGGGTTCAAGGTGTAGGGTATGGTTTTGAGGGCTGCTGCTAACACGAATATCCGAACGACAACAATAGCACGTTGGCTCATTGGCTCGCTGTCGCTGCTTGGGGTTATTATATAAGGTTTTGAGTATGAGGATGTTGGGTCAGGTACTTTCTCAAGGGATAACAGTCTCAAAAGGTGCTTTCAAGGTGGTCAACACTCTCAAAGGTTCTCTCAAAAACTCTGTCTGAAGTATCATCACCTGATAGCAACACTATTTCTTGACAAACAACAAGGTCACCATGACAAAAGCAAGGACAACCACAACAACCACCGCCACCCCCCCCCACCACCACCGGCCAGGAGCAACAAGAACAGCCACTACTAGCCCCCACCAGAACACCAACAATATCGAATAGCCCACCAATAACGAGCAGCAACAACAACAACAGCACGAACACCAACAACACCAGAACCAGCAGCAGCACCCGCACAAGCATCATCAGCACCACCAGCAGCATGACCAATATCAATAAAGTCGTGTCATGGTCCTCGTCGTTGTGGTTGTTGTTGCTGTTGCCGTTGCTATTGCCGTTCTTGTTGCGGTTGTCGTTGTGGTTGTTGTTGTTCTTGTGGTGGTGGTGGTGGCGGTGGTAGTGGCGGCTATTATTGCTGTTGCTGTTATTGTTGTTTGTTGTGTGTTGTTTGTTGTTCGTTGTTGTTGTTGGTGGTGTTGTTGGTGTTGTGGGTGGTGTTGTTGTCGTGGTCGTCGTTGTCGTCGTCGTNTTATTGCTGTTGCTGTTATTGTTGTTTGTTGTGTGTTGTTTGTTGTTCGTTGTTGTTGTTGGTGGTGTTGTTGGTGTTGTGGGTGGTGTTGTTGTCGTGGTCGTCGTTGTCGTCGTCGTTGTTGTTGTTGATGCTGATGCTGATGCTGATGCTGATGCTGTTGCTGTTGCTGTTGCTGTTGCTGTTGCTGTTGCTGTTGCTGTTGCTGTTGCTGTTGCTGTTGCTGTTGCTGCTGTTGTTGTTGTTGTTGTTGTTGTTGTTGTTGTTGTTTTTGTTGTTGTGTTCTTCTTGCTTTGCTGTTGGTGTTGGTCGTTGTTGTTGTTGCTGTTGCTGTTGCTGTTGCTGCTGCTGCTGCTGGTGCTGCTGCTGCTGCTGCCGCTGCTGCTGCTGTTGTTGTTGTTGTTATTTCTTGTTTTGTGTTTGTTGTTTGTTTGTTTGTTGTTTGTTGTTTGTTGTTTGTGTGTTTGTTTGTGTGTTTGTTTGGTTGTTTGTTTGTCTGTTGTTTTGTTTGCTGTTTGTTTGCTGTTGTTTGGTTGTTTGGTTGGTTGCTTGCTTGCTTGTTTGGTTGGTGGGTCGGTTGGTTGATTGGTTGGCTGGCTGGCTGGCTGGTTGGCTGGCTTGTTGGTTGGTTGGTTGTTGCTGTTGGTGTTGTTGTTGTTGCTGNGTTGCTTGCTTGCTTGTTTGGTTGGTGGGTCGGTTGGTTGATTGGTTGGCTGGCTGGCTGGCTGGTTGGCTGGCTTGTTGGTTGGTTGGTTGTTGCTGTTGGTGTTGTTGTTGTTGCTGTTGTTTGTTTGTTTGTTTGTTTGTCTGTGGTTTGTTGTTGTTGTGGTTGTGGTTGTTGTTGTTTTTGTTGTTGTTGTTGTTGTTCTTGTTCTTGTTCTTGTTCTTGTTGTTGTTTGTTGTTTGTTGTTTGTTGTTTGTTGTTTGTTGTTTGTTGTTTGTTGTTTGTTGTTTGTTGTTTGTTGTTTGTTGTTTGTTGTTTGTTGTTTGTTGTTTGTTGTTTGTTGTNTGTGTAGACAAATATTTGTCTATTGTAGACAAATATTTGTCTACACATTCTATCTACGTAGTTAAATGTGTCGGTTTTGTCTACGGTAGACAAAATTTTGTCTACGAGGGTCTTATGGGACAACCTCATCAACTCCAACAATCGATGCCAGCCACTTACAGGCAGGGATCACTCCAGCAATCATGTGATGCACGGCTGAAATTCTCATTTGCTTAGTTGACGGCTCAGTCGTAGGTGCATCTGGATCAATCCTCGCACTCTTTCTTGGCGATTCTCCAGTCGCCTCAGGTGCCTCATGATCCATTTCAGCAGGAGCTCGATCATTGCCATCTTGAAGCAGTAGATCTTGCTCAGTGACACTCTCACTCCGGTCAGGTACCATGTCTTCAAGCTCAACATTCCCTTCAGCTTCTTCTTCCTCAACACGCTCCAGTCCAGGAGGAGGCCTCACTCGGCCTTTCACTCCAAGATCCGGCGGCATTACAAACGCNGGTTGCCATGGAGTCGAAGTCATTTGCATGACATACGATGCATTCCATTGTTGAGAAGGAGATCTTCTCCTCACAGTCCTGACCTTGAAGACACCATTGGCATTCCCAAGCACAACCTCCTCGGCCTCAGTGTCTTTTCCAAGGTATACTCCACTGAACCATTGAGATCCAGCCTTGGGAACACGCACTCTTCCACTCACAGGTACCTTTGCATCGATCAGTTCACCAAACATGCACAG
>BGNK01006039.1:8805-31486 GCA_003297005.1 Symbiodinium sp. clade A Y106
ATGCATGCTTTAACTGGTGTGCATGCATGCAATGCATATGGACTCAATGTGTACACCACGTACCATCACACAATAGCGCACATAAGCGTGTCCATGACAATTGAGAAACAAGCCAAATGCTGTGAATGGATCCAAGTGCAGACGTATAGCAGCCAGGAGTGCCCAGACCCTTGCAACTCGCATCGTGCACAGGTCACACANTTCTGAAACCCGAATGCACTTGCACCCATGGGGAACAACATGCATGCTTTAACTGGTGTGCATGCATGCAATGCATATGGACTCAATGTGTACACCACGTACCATCACACAATAGCGCATATAAGCGTGTCCATGACAATTGAGAAACAAGCCAAATGCTGTGAATGGATCCAAGTGCAGACGTATAGCAGCCAGGAGTGCCCAGACCCTTGCAACTCGCATCGTGCACAGGTCACACANTGTGAATGGATCCAAGTGCAGACGTATAGCAGCCAGGAGTGCCCAGACCCTTGCAACTCGCATCGTGCACAGGTCACACATGCTCCATGCACAAAATTAGGGGCACGTTCTCCATTGTAAGCTGCATGGGACGGTCGGGTCGCGGAACACTTCCATCTGCAGCATAGGATCGACCTGACAGGGCAAATGAATGCCGTCGGCTGTATGTGCAAGCAGCTTGCATGCAATCGCGCATGCAATCTGTTTACGTATGCCAGGCCGCACACATAAGAGCTCAAATCGTCCGGCCGTGGTTCCATAAATGAAAACCTGATGAGAAGTTATGGATAATGCCGTCAGCTTTATTTCGTGGCTATGTGCATGCAGCTTGCAATGTCTACTCGCGACTTTAGCACGCCAGGCTGCACATCGAGAACCCACGCCATGTGGCATCCGGCCGATAATAAAAAAGAACTAGTCCTCCTCGTCCTCGTTGATGCTATCCCCGGCTGCCGATGCCTCCGAGGCCTCGTCCTCTGACAGTGGCATCTTCCGTTTTTTGCGCTCTGCCTCAAATACAGATGCAGACACGAAAGTCCCATCTGCACATGCGTGCACATATATGGGGGTTAAAGTTCGTATGATCATAGACATAGCCAAATTGCCGGAGTCATCTGTTCTTGCATCACTCTCCTGATCGTTGATCTCTTCCACGCGGCAGCAGCTTGCTGCACGCTAAACCCATTGAGTCGCGCATTCTTCGTGAACTCGCGGTACACCAGAAGCATCGGCGGATGCGCTTTCTTGCCAACCTATAGATAAACCGAATGAAATGCATGCATGCACATATGCACAAGAAAGAAACGCCTAGGCAAGCCCATGCAGTTCAACTCACGATCCGTTCATTGCAAAACTGCAGGAGGCGCCGAGGTCCCCTCATATNCCGAATGAAATGCATGCATGCACATATGCACAAGAAAGAAACGCCTAGGCAAGCCCATGCAGTTCAACTCACGATCCGTTCATTGCAAAACTGCAGGAGGCGCCGAGGTCCCCTCATATTCCGGGAATTCAAGTGGAGAGAGAGGAGAGGGAGAGAGGGAGAGAGAGAGAGAGAGGCACAATATATCTAACCCCAGTTAATTAAGTGATGCATGCCGAAAATAATACGATCCATTGAGACACCCAACTGAACCACAAGATGCATGCAAGTGGCGGCCNGAGAGGCACAATATATCTAACCCCAGTTAATTAAGTGATGCATGCCGAAAATAATACGATCCATTGAGACACCCAACTGAACCACAAGATGCATGCAAGTGGCGGCCACATTCATGTCGACAGTAGGCGCAGGCACCTAGGGCCGAGTGAGCCCAAGAGACAGAGAGAGAGAGAGAGAGAGAGAGAGAGAGACAAAGACGGAGAGCGAGAGAGACACACCGACAGAGAGACACACACACACACACACAATCCCATTAAAGCGATGCAAACAAGCGGCAGCCGCATTGGTCATAGCGGCACCCAATGCATGCACCTTATATGATGCATGCCACGATCAAACGAGAAACGGAGAGGGAGGCAGCAAGAGAAAGAGAGAGAGAGAGAGAGATCGAGAGAGAGAGAGAGAGAGAGAGCGAGGGAGGGAGGGAGGGAGGGGTGAGGGAGGGAGNGAGAGGCACAATATATCTAACCCCAGTTAATTAAGTGATGCATGCCGAAAATAATACGATCCATTGAGACACCCAACTGAACCACAAGATGCATGCAAGTGGCGGCCACATTCATGTCGGCAGTAGGCGCAGGCACCTAGGGCCGAGTGAGCCCAAGAGACAGAGAGAGAGAGAGAGAGAGAGAGAGAGACAAAGACGGAGAGCGAGAGAGACACACCGACAGAGAGACACACAATCCCATTAAAGCGATGCAAACAAGCGGCAGCCGCATTGATCATAGCGGCACCCAATGCATGCACCTTATATGATGCATGCCACGATCAAACGAGAAACGGAGAGGGAGGCAGCAAGAGAAAGAGAGAGAGAGAGAGATCGAGAGAGAGAGAGAGAGAGAGAGAGAGAGAGAGAGATAGAAAGAGTTTACAAAACCAAAATGAGCCCGAGAATAAATTCTTTGTGCAAGTGGCAGGCGCAGTCACATCCGCCTGAGGCGCATTCACCTCAAAGCATAACAAGGAAACTTAACAGAGAGAATGCGTAACAAGCAAACTTAAACAGAGAAAGATCGAGAGAGAGAGAGAGTGCGAGGAGCGCAAGCGCAAGCGCAACATCATTGAAACCATCAACCATCCGAGGGGCTGGAGCATGCATGTTGCGCACAGGAGCAGGCTCCTCATGCACCACCACGTGCAAAGCTGAACAGGCAAACTGCAGACAGTCCTAATGCATGCAAACGGCATCAGAGTCCTAGTGCAGTGCACAAATTTTTTTGCACTGACAACGCATGCAGCATCGAAAAGTCTCGGCTCTCCAAAGTCCGGGAATAAAGGCAGCGCATGATATATGGCCCGGTAGGTGGCAGAGAAGAAGGCGACATAGCAAANCATGTATATAGCCTCCATGGAGGCTGCAGCATAGCACCAGCCCACAGACGGCAACGACCATCCAACCTTTCCAGGACATCCGGCAGTCATCGCCAGCAGCGGGCTCGTCGATCATGGGTCCAATATGTCAATGATGCGGCCGACCTGCTCATGCAACCTGGATACTTCAGCATCCACCCGGTCGGCCCGGGCCGTTAGGCGGTCCAAGCGGTCGCGGATCTCTTGGATAGCCCTGCGATCATGGGCCGCGCCAGCTCCCACATGGCCGAAATTCACCTGAGTCCAGTGGCGCAAACCAGCAACGTCCTGCCTCAGAGTAGCATTCTGACTGCGCAGGCTTTGCAAGGTGCTAGTCCGTGGAGAAGGCGTGCGCGGCCGGGATCTCGATCTCGAGCGGGCCCTTCGTGGCACGACATCACCCATAGAGCCAGGGGCCACGGCAGCTGCAGGAGCTGTTGCATGAGACATCAAGGCCACGGGTGGCACAACATCGCCGACCGGCCCATCGCGTCGAGCAGCATCAAGCTCAATCTGTCGGAAGACACAGTGCAGCAAAATGAGAGCCGCCATGATGCGACGATGCAAAAGCAGCTAGACCANCATCAAGCTCAATCTGTCGGAAGACACAGTGCAGCAAAATGAGAGCCGCCATGATGCGACGATGCAAAAGCAGCTAGACCATGCAGGGATACCGCGGAGTTAGGAAGTGTTATCTTATAAGGGGATGAGCCTCAACACTGAAAAATTCTGCCAACCTGGAACTTATATGTGCTGCATGCAGAGAAGCATGCAATGTTCATGATTATTCGACCAAGCAGGAGCCCAACTCTTCAAATATAGGACACGCAAAGTTAGTGGCACATGTTGCATGCAGTCGACATGCAAGGCTTCGCATGCAAGGGCACTCAAGTTTGAAGTCCCGTATGCCTACGTGTGCCGTGTACGTGAGCTCATGCAGCGGTCCTCTGCACGTGCATGGAACCCAGCCGGATCCGCTCGAACATGCATTGCCTTGTACAAAGCAAGTAAGGACTGCAGCCTCAAGAGAGAGAGAGAGAGGTTGAGAGAGAGAGGGAGAGAGAGAGAGAGAGAGAACGAACCCAAACATATATGTGCTCCGAGCGGCCGCCTCCGGAAGCACAAGTGCCTCCCTTAGCAGCACGATGCAGGAACCAATGTTGCATGCATGAACANCATCAAGCTCAATCTGTCGGAAGACACAGTGCAGCAAAATGAGAGCCGCCATGATGCGACGATGCAAAAGCAGCTAGACCATGCAGGGATACCGCGGAGTTAGGAAGTGTTATCTTATATAGGGGATGAGCCTCAACACTGAAAAATTCTGCCAACCTGGAACTTATATGTAGGGGATGAGCCTCAACACTGAAAAATTCTNGCAGGGATACCGCGGAGTTAGGAAGTGTTATCTTATATAGGGGATGAGCCTCAACACTGAAAAATTCTGCCAACCTGGAACTTATATGTAGGGGATGAGCCTCAACACTGAAAAATTCTGCCAACCTGGAACTTATATGTGCTGCATGCAGAGAAGCATGCAATGTTCATGATTATTCGACCAAGCAGGAGCCCAACTCTTCAAACATAGGACACGCAAAGTTAGTGGCACATGTTGCATGCAGTCGACATGCAAGGCTTCGCANATGCAGAGAAGCATGCAATGTTCATGATTATTCGACCAAGCAGGAGCCCAACTCTTCAAACATAGGACACGCAAAGTTAGTGGCACATGTTGCATGCAGTCGACATGCAAGGCTTCGCACGCAAGGGCACAGTTCAAACTTCAGGGCATACGGATGCACACGGCACATGCACTCGACATGCAGCGGTCCTCTGCACGTGCATGGAACCCAGCCGGATCCGCTCGATCATGCATTGCCTTGTACAAAGCAAGTAAGGACTGCAGCCTCAAGAGAGAGAGAGAGAGAGGTTGAGAGAGAGAGGGAGAGAGAGAGAGAGAGAGAGAGAGAGAACGAACCCAAACATATATGTGCTCCGAGCGGCCGCCTCCGGAAGCACAAGTGCCTCCCTTAGCAGCACGATGCAGGAACCAATGTTGCATGCATGAACANGAGAGAGAGAGAGAGAGAACGAACCCAAACATATATGTGCTCCGAGCGGCCGCCTCCGGAAGCACAAGTGCCTCCCTTAGCAGCACGATGCAGGAACCAATGTTGCATGCATGAACAGCTTTGCGCAATACCTCTTAAGAATTGACAAGCAGCTCCAAATCGTCATCAGCATCCTGGCTGCCTCCTTCCATTCATGCAAGATGTTTGAACAGAGTGTCAGAGAAACGCATGCATGCATGGGTCGGTCCTTCGGAATCATCACCCTCATCGGCCTGCAGTCAGAGTGCAAGCCCGGCCCATGACCGATGATATGACATGCCATTCCCGGCTAGCCTCCTCCTCGTGCACCTCCGGGGCGACAGGAACTTCCCCTGCAGCCGCAACCTGCAAAGGAAGAACGTTGATATCGAATGGCCGGCATGCATGATTGAGCGCCTGGGCTTGCAGCAAAAGGTCGGCTGCCGGCGTGGATCCTGCAATGCATGCATGTGGCTCTGGGCAAGTGCTAGAGTTAATCCTTCTTTTAAAGCTCCATTTCCCAAAATCTTGACAACATAAGGGGGGTTTTGCGATCCTTCTTTGATCTTCTGCACCAAAGCCCTGAATTCCTTCTTGTATTGCAAAGTGTGCTGGAAGGGAACGACAGGATCGCTTGCGAGCAATTCGAGGACAGATCTCAGGGCTGCGGGCGGTGTCGGTCTCGGGATACGACNCAAAGCCCTGAATTCCTTCTTGTATTGCAAAGTGTGCTGGAAGGGAACGACAGGATCGCTTGCGAGCAATTCGAGGACAGATCTCAGGGCTGCGGGCGGTGTCGGTCTCGGGATACGACGCTGTCCTGCAACGAGTGCTTGCGTCTCTGCCTGGCTGGGGTCTTCGGCATCATCGGCTGCCTTCACACGCTTCTTCACCCGGAGCAAGGTCGGGCCACAGCATTCCTGTTCAAGCACGCGGATCCAAAAAAAATCGGACCCTCCTCCCATATATATTTATTTATTTTTTTTAATATGCATTGCATGCAGCCATGCAGTCCTTGAGGGCCTGCATCCATTGCGTCTTGCTCGCCTTGCTTGTGCGCTTGCTCTTGCGAACCACTGTGTCGATCGCACCCTTGAGCAAGCAAGCCTGGTCATGCGCAATGCCGNTGCAGTCCTTGAGGGCCTGCATCCATTGCGTCTTGCTCGCCTTGCTTGTGCGCTTGCTCTTGCGAACCACTGTGTCGATCGCACCCTTGAGCAAGCAAGCCTGGTCATGCGCAATGCCGTCTCGGGAGAGCTCCGGGTGTCGAGAAGTAAGAGCTTGCTCGAACATCGGCACCGGCCACTTCCCCAGCCCAGCTGATTCCATGAACTTCAAGGTCCTAGGCTCAGGCATGAGGCACGTCGTGCAACCAAGGAGGCACCGCGAACATCATACGAGCGATCCAAGGCACACCTNCTGATTCCATGAACTTCAAGGTCCTAGGCTCAGGCATGAGGCACGTCGTGCAACCAAGGAGGCACCGCGAACATCATACGAGCGATCCAAGGCACACCTTGAGGATCTCAAGATTGCTGCGCAACGCCTCGTCGGACATCTCGCTCTCCTCGAGCTCCGCCTGGCTGTGCACGGCGCCCTCCGGGACGATCACGAAATGTTTGGCCTGCATATTCTTGGCAAGAGAACAATTAATCATCACAAGCATATATGACGACAAAGGATGACTGAACATGGTCGATCCATGCATGCACCGAGCCTCCTTCTCCCCTATAGGGAAACAGGTGGCCCATTCGGCCACGAGGTCGGCCACCGGGAAAGTCTTCGGGGCCATGGCTTGCACGTTGCACCCAAGCTTGCGCAACGGTTCTAGCCGATCACAGCCAGTGGTCATGAGGTACAAATGCAGCACAACCACTGCAGGCGATCATATGCATGCTCATGCATTTAGCAGCTGTGACTGCGCACGAAAGATGCANCGCAACGGTTCTAGCCGATCACAGCCAGTGGTCATGAGGTACAAATGCAGCACAACCACTGCAGGCGATCATATGCATGCTCATGCATTTAGCAGCTGTGACTGCGCACGAAAGATGCAATGAAGTCTCTGCGTGCAACATCCAAGGCACAAGTCGAAATAAAAGCCAAGATCGCGTTTTATCGTCATGCCCACGGCCCGGTCNGCATTTAGCAGCTGTGACTGCGCACGAAAGATGCAATGAAGTCTCTGCGTGCAACATCCAAGGCACAAGTCGAAATAAAAGCCAAGATCGCGTTTTATCGTCATGCCCACGGCCCGGTCAACACAAGGTTTGCAATTTGCAAAATCACCGGATTATCTTCCTGCATGCAGAGGCACTAAATTAACTGCGGATAACATACAGGGCTTTCACCTAGCGAAATTAAATTTAACACGCTGAGGACCAATTTTGGCGACCCAAGATCTCGATTTGCCAACACGGCCTGTTTTAGGGTGTATGGTTTGGGGTTTACGGTTCAAAGAACGTTCATAAAACCCTTCTGTATATAGGGAACCCTGGTAAAACCTTTCTATATATACCCTTGGAAGGAACCCTATATTTGGACCCGGGTAACTCTTTTGGGATCCATACGTACATAGGACGGTTTATAAAGGGAGTAGGGATTCGGGTACGAACACNCGGGTAACTCTTTTGGGATCCATACGTACATAGGACGGTTTATAAAGGGAGTAGGGATTCGGGTACGAACACGCACCACCGTCCTATATTACTAAGTTTTATTTGAAAGAACGTTACAGGATGCTTGCCCCAAACCCTGGTCACCCGGATTTGCGACTGCTATTCTTATGTTTGTTGCAAGCCGCCAGTCCTCCAAAATCGCGACCAACCGTCGCCCATGCCGAGGCCTGTGCAGAAAGNTAGACACAAGGCCAACAGGCATGACACCCGTAATAAGTGGCCGGCCGAGCCTTCCAAAAAGTCCAATCGTCGGACGGCCTGCAATCTCTCTCATGCAGCTCTCTGAAAAATCGGATGCGCGTTCAGCCCAACCGGCCTTCGCAGCTGGATCAAAGCCATCATGAGTCAAGCCTGAATGGCACACAGTGCTATATATACATGCTGACATTGCTTTGGTGCACATAAAGTAATAAACAATGNCCAAAAATGCCTCCTAGCGGCACCAACTGCATGTGCAATAAACACATGCAATCGGCCATATGAGCCGCCAGTTTCTCCAGCTGATCACTCAACTCGTCCGCACCGTCGGGCATACTCTCTAAGAGTTTCTGGACAAATAAAGTTGCAATTGCGAATCGCTGGAAAAACATTGCCTGTTTCTCAATGCTCCATTTCGCCAAAAGGTTGACTACAGGAGCTGGAGGTTTCACAGGTGCAACNAAAAACATTGCCTGTTTCTCAATGCTCCATTTCGCCAAAAGGTTGACTACAGGAGCTGGAGGTTTCACAGGTGCAACCCAAAACTCAGAAACCAAAGGCATCTCTGGAACCGCAAAGCTGCCGGTTTCGGCGTTGGCCTTGCAATAGGCTTTTCGAGCCACCGTAAACAAAGCACAAACCTCGGCAAGGAAGCTGCTCTGCTCGGCCCAGCACGTCAGGGTCTGCATACAGTTGATCACACTGCACACAGCCACCATACTGGTCTGACTCTCCAGGACGATGCGCTTCACGTCGCACTCGAACAGTATCATCATCGCTGCTGTCAGAGCACTCATGCTTGCAGAGGACACACGTTTCTCTGCAGAGCGCATGGCCGGCTGCAGGTGCGACACACAAAACTGCTCACGAGGGCCANACAGTATCATCATCGCTGCTGTCAGAGCACTCATGCTTGCAGAGGACACACGTTTCTCTGCAGAGCGCATGGCCGGCTGCAGGTGCGACACACAAAACTGCTCACGAGGGCCAAAAAAAACTGCAGGAGATCATGCATGCAGCTTGCAACATGTGCAAACACGAGCGTGCATGCACTGAGCAGAAATCACATTGCCCCCAACATCTGTCCCTAGTACGTACGTAACGCCGTCTCCATGCAAAAGTCCACTGATTCAGAAAAAACTGATCGAGGATATCGACCGGAGTGATCGATGGAATGATTGAATCGACTGAAAGTCTATGGACGAAATATATATATATATATGTATATATGCATGTGTGTGTGAGATCCGTGCATGAGGTTTAGGGTATTTCAGGTTTTTTTGCCTCCCGCATTATAAGGTTTTTTTGCCTCCCGCACGCGTGTTCCCCCCACGCAGGACAATGGGATGTCCTTGAGCCTGCGATCTTGAACCAAATATTAATTTAGGGTTGGGGCTCTCTTCTTTTTTTCGAATCGAAGGAACTGTCACAAGGCTGCTAGCAGAGATTCCATGCTCTCCCAAGCATATTTTACAATTATCCTGTACATTTCGGCTCATAACCTGTGCATTTGGGCTCATTATACATCCGCATACTCGTATCATGCAGCAAGTCACGGCCGCTTGGCCACAGCCTCTGTCATTGAGGCCTTGCAATTNGGGCTCATTATACATCCGCATACTCGTATCATGCAGCAAGTCACGGCCGCTTGGCCACAGCCTCTGTCATTGAGGCCTTGCAATTGTCCCCAGGCATTTTTCGAGAAGCGCCCAGGCATTAGTTTTTGCGGGAACAGCCAAAGCAGGTCATGTTTATTGCGCCTGGAGAAAAACAACGCCCAGGCATTGTTTTTGCCCGCGAACAGGCCTCCAGGTNTTCGAGAAGCGCCCAGGCATTAGTTTTTGCGGGAACAGCCAAAGCAGGTCATGTTTATTGCGCCTGGAGAAAAACAACGCCCAGGCATTGTTTTTGCCCGCGAACAGGCCTCCAGGTAGGGATGGAGCGGGCAAGCCCAGAGCATCCCCAGAACATGTCGCTTTCCATTGAGGAGGCCCACTGGTGCCCACCCACAGCGAAGACTCCATCGCAGATACACGGAGCCTGTTGCATGAGCTCGGTCACTGTAGCCAGGCCGTGCCTCATGTATCCCTGCTGCACGGCCCGCGAGGTGATGATCTGGTTGAGGATAGGGCCGAGGAGGCTGATGTCATAACCCGCCTCTGTCCAACCCTCCAGATCGACGAGCGCGTCCACGACCCAGTATTCCCAGCTTGTGCTCCGGGGATCAATGCCCCTGCGCGGCTGAGGGCCACGGACAAAGAAAGGCCGTCGAGCTGGTGGCAGAGGCTTCCCCGAGCCCATGTAGTTGAGCAATCTGCAACGGGAGCCTCCTTCGCTTGTTGAAGAAGCCGCGCCTCACCGCTTCAGCCCGAGTGGTCCCGGCCATGGCGCGCATTGAAGTCCCCTTGAACGACAACCCTGCGATATCCCTTTGGCATGCGCGACAGGAAACCCTCAGCAACTTGGATGTAGTCCGCCTGAGAAAGCCCTGGAGTAATGTGCAAAGTCCCCAGCAGGAAGGTCTCCTGACTGCGAAGGTGCCTCATCGCAAACCACAGCCCCTTACCAGCCACCTTCTTAGAGACAGGAGCCCAAGTACGGGGATCAAGCCCAATCCCACATCCACGCCACTGATCAGTTTTTCTATGAGACAGAACCACCATACCATCACATCTCACTGTTTTCCAACCTGGTGCAACACGAAGGCACTCTTGCAGCAGTACCAGGGACTCCTTAGGAGGCTCGCCAGCACTTTGCCTGATGGCCTCGGGCAGGAGCTCCAAAGAGGCCCCGCCGATGTTCCACCCAAAAGCACGAACCCTGAAACCATGCACATCCGCCGGAGAAGCCCGAGAAGCACACGAGGATTCCGTCGACCCACCAGCCTCTTCAGCAATTAACTTCAAGGTTTTTTTCTGAGATGTGTCGGCGCAGCAGCACTTAACTTCCCTACGAAAGATAAATTTTCAGGTCCCCATTTTGGGAACCCTAGGATAAGGTCCAAACCCCAAGAGATTGAGGGTGTCAGCTCCCAGCTGAGTGCCACAGAGGGTGGCAAGGACCAACATAACAAAATCAAAAGCTGTACAGGCACACGACAGGAGATACCATATCCGAAGCCGTCTACAGACGCAAACGATTCCCACGGCGTGCGTCCCAGTCTGCCTCTTTCCAGCTATCTACAGTTACAGACGCACATGATTCCCACAGTGCGCGTCCCAGTGTGCCTCGTTCCAGCTACTAGAGAATGCCGCATGTGCATTCTCTGCGGGGGCGTGCGTTCTCTGCTCGCAATGCACGTAAAATCCGTAAGCGCTCTGCATCCTGCAGCTTGGGAATCAGATCATCGGCTCCAGCAAGCGGTCACGATCCGGCACCGTCACGCCGTCCGCGCGGCCGCTAAGTGGCGGGGAGTACTTTCCGCAGACGATCTCTCGACGAGGAGGTCGCTCATCAGAACAGACGGCCTGGGGAGCATCGGTGTCCAGGCCTGCGGCATGGCCACTGGTCGCAGCCCATTGCTCACGGCGCTGGTGCGACTGAAGCCGCCCACTCCACCTTGATGCAAATGCGCAGGGTAGGCCTGCTGCGGCGTGGCCGCCGGTCGCAGGTGCATCGCGAGGGATCCTGTCAGCACAAAGTCCCCGGGTCGCAAATCGCTGCCGGAGCATGGGAGACTTGAGCCAAAAGGGCTTAGGGTTTAGGGTTTGGGGTTTAGGGTTTAGGGTGTAAGGTTTAGGGTTTAGGGGGTTAAGCTTTTATTTACTTGGGCTTTTGTTTAAGTTGTTGCTGGGTTTAAGGGTCTTTTTTTTCAATGGGCTTTGGCGTTTCTAGTCTATGACTTTATGGTTCCGGAGGGCGTGTTCAGAACGATTCTGTGCGTTTTCCACAAGACTGCAAAGGTGTTTTCGCTTTCATTGCCTTTGTATAGCATCCTTTAGTCACTACTTGGAGGTTCATGGGTAGTTCTAAGGGTTCCTTTAAGGGTCCCTTTAAAGGGATCTATAGGGATTCTATAAGGGTGTAGGGTTTAGGGCCTACTTGGAGGTTCATGGGTAGTTATACGTAGGGTTATAAGTAGTGTAACTGTACTTCTAACCCATATTAGGGGACTTATAACCCCACTTATAACTACCCATGAACCTCCAAGTACGGCCTCTACCCACGGACAGGTCACGGACAGGCCCATGCCATGCACGCCAGTGCTTGCTCGTGCTCTGTGGTTGTTTGGCTGTTGCTCTCTGATGCTGGCACATGCCCACGCGCTAGATCAGCCTGCACGGACTCTTGGGGCGGAGATCTGTCTATTGAGGGTTTCGCTTCACATGCGCCGAAACTCGACATGCCGCCCCCAAAACGCCTCAGAACCCGAAACCCGAAGTCCTAAACCCTAGACCCCAAACCTCGACACTGCCATTTTCGGAGTTCTTGGGACCGGGGCCGAGATCAGGGTCCCGATCATGCCGCTGCCCAAGTAAAGAAGGGCGAAGCGGGATTTGCCCAACATGTTCTCCACCTCTGGCATCTGGGTTTAGGGTCTAGAGTCGAGGGATGAAGTGACTTTCCTGTTTCTATAGCGGCTACCACGGACATTATGTTAGTATTCTTGATCCTGCTATCTATTGCGACTATAGTTGCTCCTGTGGTGCTTGCTCCTGTGTTGGCGAGGCTATTACAGTGACAAACCCGACAACATAATGCAAAGTTCCAAATCATCATGACCATCATGCCGTTTTTATTGAAGGCGAGGTGCTGATAGTGACATTATTCTCTGCTGTCGTCCTTCGACATTCGGTTGTGTTTCCCAATACAGGCTGAAGAAGCTGAGGATACGAAGGTTTGTAAAGGTACATGGCTTCGGCACATTTTGCTTGGCTTTAGGGAACTGCGGTTAGGATGTGTCCTCCTGGTCATCTGCTGGGAGGTTAGACGAGTGAGCCTGCTGGCGTTTGAAGCTGGCAGTTCATCTTCTCCACTCTAATCCCTAAACCCTAAACCACCTTAAACCCTAGATAGATAACTCTAAACCCTACTGTAGAATCAAGGTTATGCAGGAACCAATGGGGCCTTATCCCTGCACAAGCGCCTTTGAGTCCCACGTCTTCGAAGAGTTCAGGGTTTAGGGTTACGTCTTCTAAGAGTTTGAGGGCGTTTAGGCGGGTTCGCAGCATGTTTGCATCTCTGTGTGTGGGAAGGACAAATGATTGATGCTTGTCATGCAGTTTCTGTTTGGGAGAGGTGCTGCAGGGTTGATACGGGTTGGTGCGTTCTCAGTTCTTGGGGAGTCAGGGCCCCACCGAGATTGAAATACAAATTCAACATCTCCCGAAATCCATGCACTTCCCATTGGCAGCACCCAAACGCTCCCAGCACCTGCCATACGATGAACTCCGAACTAAATGCTGCTGGCGACTGCCAAAATGCAATGAACAAAAATGTAAACGAGCCTCCGCTGTGTAAGTTGATCTAGCTGAATCTAGCTTTCCACCAACCCTTTAGAAGTGCAAGAAGCTGGGCGCCATGCGAGAAAACCCACCCGCAGCTGAAAGAGAACGTTGGACATCACGTGCGAGCAGTTTGCATGTAGGAACATCCTCAGGGTGAACAGAGACTCAAATATCCCTTAATTAAAAAATATACGCCAAATATAGTAGGATCCCTTCCATAATTTAAGGTATATTCCGTGATTAAGGGATATTGGAGTCTCTGGGTGCAGAGCGGTTGCTGAGACGGAGGCCTCTAGTCTTAGAGCAGAGCCAAGCTAGCGAAACTCCGACAGCCGATTGCGACATCTTAGGGTTTAGGGTTTGGGGGTGTGGAGTTCAAGATTTGATAAATAAAACCCGTGTGTCAAGCGCATGCACAGGTGTAAACAACAATTTGTACATATAGCAAAAACCATTATATTACATTACATTCCATTACATTACATTATAATCCATAAATATATATATATGTATATATATTATGTATTTATATTTGTATATATATTTATATAGATACATACATGTACATACATACCGAACAGCACTGAAGCCTTAAGGCCCTAAGGCTTGCCGGCTATGCATTACAATCCTCTCGGAGAGTCGTAGATCTTCACCCCGTCCCCCATCTTATCCCAGTCACGCACTCAAAGGGACCAACCATACAACAAAAACTAAAACTAATCTTTCACAAACTCCTGATCTTAAGTAGAGTCTTGTGGAAATCCTTAACCTTAAACCCTAAACCCCTAAACCCGAAACCCTAAATCCTCGAAATCCTAAACCCCAAACCCTCAAGCTGCAATCAGAAAACCCTGAGTCAACTGCCCTGGGCAGCCGGGACCCCGAGCGGTGCTAGGAGTCGCCACACCTCGCCGTGGGCGATCTGGGGTGCGAAAGCAGCACCTTGAGATTTAGGTTCTGGGGGTTTAGGGTTTAGGGATGTTTAGGGGATTTAAGGTTTGGGGTATCAAGAAATATGCAGCTAAAGCAAGGTTGTACCAACTCGTAGAACCTGCAGGATGACTTCTTTTAAAAGTGTCTTCATTCTCGTGGGCGTTCGTTTTCAATCGTTCCCAGAATCCCCCACCCCACGTCTAAGCCATAACTTACGACGCAACGTTTAGTATGGCAGAGTCAAGCCTGGAGCCGTTTGCTTCAGACCCTCAGTCAAGCCGGCTCGGTTTAGGGTTTAGGGTTTAGGGTTCCATCGTCGCATGTCTACTCCAATATCCCGGCAAACCCCTATAATAGTCGCGAATACTGGAGAGGCATAGGCCCGTATTGGGGACAAACTCCTGAACAGTCAGGGACAAGACAGAGGGCCAGGTTTGGGGTGCGGAGAGCGCTAGGTTCCTTCCTTTGAGAGGATTACCATACGGGGTACTACAAGAGGAACCATAAGGGCTACGACAAGGAGCGCAAGACGGGTTAATACATTCTGACCCAAGTCTCAGGGTTTAGGGTTTGAAGTAACGCAGACGTCTGGTTGTTCTAACATGTACAGACACACGAGTTGTCCGCACAAAGATTGCCACGAAAATGATCGCCATCCTCACCATCGTAAGCATTGTCGCTATCATGCCACTACATCAACAGCAATCTCGTGGTCATCATGACCATCATCGTCATGGTCATCGTCACGATCACGGTCATCGGTCATCGGTCATCGGTCAGGATCATGGTCATGGCCGAGTAGCAAGAAGTAGAATCGCCCTAACCCAGGGATGGGACTCTGCTTGAGTTTCACGGGCCTCGGGCCGAGGAGGCTTCCTCCCAGTAGAACTGGAAGTGTGTTTTTGGGATTTAGGGCTCATGTCAGCAGATCTGAGCTCTGAAACGAAGCCATCAAAGGCCCGGACCCCAGCTGTGGAGAGTGCAGGGTGACAACATCCACCCTGGAGGCATTCTACTGGTCATCTGAGGCATCAGGCAGAGACTGCGAGGTGCAGGCCAAGGGTAAACACTAACACCAGGTCTGAAATTGCAAGATTCTGCATACGCCCATTCTCGATATGCGGCATCCCCCTGCAGCCATCGAGATCCTCTGTTGTCTGCTTCAATATCGTACGATCGTGCAATTGTCAGCTTCAGTCGTGGCTTGGAGCAGCAAGACTCCTGCAGCTACAATTTGGTAATGTCATTCTCAGCCTCAGTACTCAGTGGGTGTGCGGCGCTAGTACCAGTACCCGTGCAAGCAGGAGTAGCATTCTAGCAGCAGTAGTACGGGCGGGGGAGAAGCAGCAACTGCATCAGGAGCATCGAAAGCAGCAGGAGCAGGAGGAGTGGCAATAGCGGCAGTAGCAGCAGCAGTAGTCCTCGTAGAACGGCTACAGGCGCAGCCCAAACCCTAAAGGCAAGTCGCTACATTCCTCAATCCCGCAATAAGCCCCTTCAAACCCACATCGCTCAGTGAAGGACGTTTTGAATTGCATTTTGGAGCCTTCACGGCTGAAATGCTTTACTGTTTACGATGAATGCCATTTTGGTGCCCACTACGTCCTTAACAGCTGCGG
Organism: Symbiodinium sp. clade A Y106; assembly: GCA_003297005.1. Classification (NCBI taxonomy): domain Eukaryota; class Dinophyceae; order Suessiales; family Symbiodiniaceae; genus Symbiodinium; species Symbiodinium sp. clade A. The sequence goes on from BGNK01006039.1 coordinate 24,763, forward strand.
TAAGAATGAGAGGAGCCATGCTGACAAACTGACTCGCAAGCTCGCAACCATGCCAGCAATGACAGTGAGGCAATAACAAGAACAAGCAGAAGCTTACGTGTAATCACAATGGTAATCGAAATAGAAGGCCCCTTTGAATCTGCCCCAACACCGCCTACAGCAGACGGCGTGATGAGACACAGCACCCCGAAAGCAGCCACTTCAGCAATGGACCTGGGCAGTAGATCCACGATGTTCGAATCATTTGAGGGCTGAGGGCTTTGTGTTCGGGGCGACGATTCAGAGTCCACAGCTCCGGGTTGAGACTTCTTAGTCTTGGGTTCCGGGTTGAGGGCTCAGCACGTCAGGTTTGAGATTAAGGGTTCAGCAATCAGCGTCTGGGATTTAGGCTTGAAGGCTTTCCTGTCACGGTTTAGGGCGCAGGGCTTAGGATTTGTATCCTAGTGTTTAGGATCAGGGTTTGCGGTGCCTTAGACCCTAAACCTTCCGATAATCAAGGGACCCTGCCTTGCTAACACTTCAAGCTTGGGTTCTGTTGGGGAAAGGCATTGCCGAGTTTTGTTTAGGGTTTAGGGTTTGGGCGGGTTTACGGTTTAGGGTTTGGGCGGATTTAGGGTGTGCGGTTTAGGGGGCTTAGGCTTCCTATGCTCGTTGCCAAAACCGTAAGCATCATGAATCCCTTCCTGCGTGGCTGTGGACAATGCTGCTGCAAACTCCTGATTAATGTCTGACAGCGTCGCTTGCTTCAGGTAACTCTGCTTCACACGAGCGCAGGCGCCATTTTACTCGTGCGAAAAGGTAACAGGCTCAGTGCGCATCTTTGAACCCCAAGGCAGCGATGGACCAATGTGCTCACACAACCGAGCGCAAAAGCTAGACGTTCACACTGGTAATATTCTTCTTTGGTCCATCAGTGGATCGCAGCTGTACAAAGGGATTCTGCAACCACTCTGCCAAGGCCGTTAACAAATTGCTGTCGAGCTTTGTAAGCCCATCTGCCATCATCAAGCTTGTTAGAACCCAATGCATTTGCTTGCGGCTCACCGACTGTTGAATGGATCTGATGTTCACAAGGGACCTCTTATCAGAAACATTCGGGTTCTCAGCAACAACACAGTCGTACAAGCTTTTAGCGTCTGTGACGTGGCGGTTTTGCAGGCGGCTCCCTACGGTGAAAGCCGGCTCGTACAAAAGCTCAGAAAGGCTGAGGTTCAGGAAAGTGGCACGGTCGGCTCCCTCGTCAGCGGCCGAAGCTTCGGCTGCCAGCCTGCTGCGGCACACCCTGTCGCCTTGCAAGTCACTTCTGACACCTGCGGGGGTGCAATCATCACGAGTGCACCGTACTGACTCTTGAGCTGCTCGGTGTTGGCCCAGGACGAGTCGGTGAAGGTCACAATATGGTGGTGGCGAGGTCCACGAGGTCCGCTCGCGGGTGGCCTTCAGGAACTCGACGGTCTCGTAGAGTCGCTTCAGGTCCAAGACGCTTGTAGCCTGTCCTCGAGTGGACAAACTCACCACTGGCGACACCTCAGGCCTCGTCTTCTGTGAAGCCAGCCACTGCAAGGACCCGGCCACACTCCGGAAGTCCTTCCACTCCTCGGCGGTGAGGGCCTCGCCGTCCTCCGACCGCCCTCGAGGCAGGCTGCCTGAGGTCATGCCGTCGATGAAGGCTGTCTGGGTCAGGTACCGGCCCTCTGAGCAGGTGAATCTCCTTGCCACGGTAGGTGCCCGGCTTGCCCTCAGACACAGCGTGTGCTTCCCCACACGAACATATCTCCGATGATGCCCTCATCGAAGTCGATGTGGTACGCGCACATAAAGTCGTCTCTACGTGTACGATCATGACGGCTCCCAGCTTGCCCTCGGAGTTCACGTAGTGGTACAGGCACCGGTCGAAGCCATGTTGCTTAAACCCCTTCTCGAGGAGGCACGCGTGGACCTTGCGGTTCCAAACGCGGGGGGCGTCTGGAAGCCCGTAGCCGTTTCCCAGCACCTCGTAGAGCTCGGCTGCAAAGGTGCGGTCGCCGCGATCACGGGATCTTGAGGAGGAAGCATGTACAGTGGCCCTCCTCGTTCTTCTCGATTCTGCTCTCCCTGGAGAAAGGCGGACTTTGTGTCGGCTATCCAAAGTGACCACTTGCCCTTCTCGTTGCACGCTTCTTCGTTTGCCCCCGCTGTTGCGAAAGCGAGCACCAAAGCCTCTGAAAGTCGCGAGGGTGTCAGGCTGTCTCGGCTCATTTGAAAAAGGTCGGGATCGGCACAGCCGATCAGCACCACGCGGCACTTAGCACGGAGCTCGCCAATGGCCCTTGTTCTTGTCCCTGAAAGCAGACCGGCTCTTCAGGATGCGTTTGGCGAGGGCCTCGTCACTGAAAACCTTCCTCGCCTCCTTTCGGGTCAAAGGCCGCAGGCCACCCCATCTCATCCAGTTATCATGCTCAGCGATAGCGGCCTCCTGGTACTTCTCTTGCGCGGCCCGGGGAAGCTTCTGTGTGTGTGTGTGTCCTGTTGTTGGACACTGGCAGGCCTTCTTCGTCTGAGCTCTCGTCGGCCCGGCTGGTGTCTTCGAGGATTCCCTGGCTGCGCAGCTCCTCCTGTCGGGCCTTGCCGGTGAGGTAGAGACGTCCGTGGCGAAGGGGAGGTGAGCGCCGTTGATGGTCACGTGCTCGGTGAGCTCTGCCTCGCCGAAGTCGTCGAAGAACAACCTGTAGGCGCCCGTGGTGTAGAGCACGTCGGCGGTACGCTTCAGAGGAGGCAGCTGTAGAGGTCTTTCGTCGGCGGGGCCATCGCTCCTGCTTGTCCTCCTTGGAGTCCGGTCAGGTCTCGCAGGTTGTTGGCTGGAGTTGCTCAGTGTACCTTGCTGGCCCGGAGCTAGGCTTAGGCCCCTGATGAGGGCTCACTTGGTGGCTGTCGGCCAGGATGGTTCATGACGTAGGTCTGCTCGTGGTGCGTGTCGTAGGCTAGGTACTGCAGGAAGGTCGTTCAGCTCGGCGAGGGTGTTACAGTCGGGCGTTCCAGGAACACGAGGGCTGAACGGCGGAGTCTCTGGCACACCGGGACTAAAAGGTAGACCGCCTGGCGTCAACGGTGCCGGCGATGCCTCTGCTTCCTGGTCTGTCCGAGCTTGTGGTAGTTCACATGTTGTCCCAGCTTGTGGTAGTTCACGTGGTGTTGCAGCGGCAGGCAGTGGAGACTCGTCAGCTTGAGTGTTTTGTTGCGGGGTCCTGGGCACTGTCGACCTTCTTCCAGTAGGCGCGCGAGACCTCCCACGGCGGCTCCTGGGTGTAGGTGGCCCAGGTGACGACGGGGGAAGGTTCATCGTGACAGACCGGTTGTCGACATACCTCTGGTGGTACTCGTTGTAAACACTAGTCTGTTGGGCCCCCTGCTGCACGTTTGTCTGATGTTGTTCCTGCTGCACAACATTCTGAGGGACCCCCTGCTGCAAGTTTGTCTGAGGTTGTTCCTGTTGCACTTCGGCCGGGCCCGAGCTCCTCCGAGGAGTAAGTGGTGAACTTGACGACAGTGCCGGCAATCTCAAAGGCAAAGGCACCACATCCTCAGGAGGAGACGCGCAAGGTCTTGAGTTGCATCTTGCTCGGCCCGTGGAGGCTCTTCTCTGGCATCGCACCAAGCCTCCCACCCACATGCGGTCCTGATTTGGTTGCTCGCAATCTTGATTGTTGTAGTGTTGATCTGCGCCCAGATGCTCTTGCCATCGGGGTCTGCCGAAACGAAGCGAGCCAACGACCAAGCGCCGCGTTTGCGCTGGCGGGAGCGCCCGGACCATCGCCAGAAGGCGATCGGCTGCCCCAGGCTGGAGCTGCTGAATGTCGGGCTGGTGCCGCGTCTTGCGAAGTAGCGCCCTCTTCAAACTGGTGCTCGCCGAGTGTTCGGCCAGTTCTTTCATTGCTTCAGCTCTGAGCACCTCCGGCCTGAGCGCTTGTTGGTCTGGCGAAATCACCAGACTCAAGGGATCATTCAGTAAATCCCCCAAAGGGCGAGGTATCTTCCCAAAAACCGCCTGGTACGGTGATCTTCCGTAGGTGTAGGTGCTGGCGCTCATGGCGTGGGTCGCCGCGAATTGATCCAGCAACTCTGCCAGTCGATGGTGAGCCTCAGCCGGAATCACATCGTGGAGCACCCCGTGCCTGGTGTGAAACTGGATGACCTCTCCCCCAAACTCACCGCCAGGATCGCAGCGAAACTTGATAGGCAGCCCCAGAGGTCGGTACCAAATCTCGAGAAGGGTCTTCAGGATGACGGGCGGGCTCCTGTTTTCGACTATCTTGGCGGTGTGGAGGAGGTCGCCTCGCACGTCACGCCCAGCACGGCGTGGCTTGAACCCTCGATGGCGCGGATGCAATGTCCGCCTGTTGGGGATTGCGGAAGGTGGCGGCTTGAGCGGCATCTTGGTTCGGATGCAGCTGCCACACCTGAGGTTGCCCAGGCCGGTGAGCACGCGACGTTCAGATTGCCAGCTGCTGCTAGCATCCGGACCAGCTCGGCTTTCGAGGCGTGACCCCAATTGACGTGAAGCCGTGCCAGTGAGGACTGCAACTTTCGGTCGACATTGCCCTCAAACCAGATCTCGGTGTCCATTCCAGGCACAGGCTGGCGGCTTCCAAAGCTTGTGCCGGGGTTTCCGGCAGCTGGTCGTTCTGGTCCGGATTCGGTCTCATCTCGAACCCCGACTTTTTCCGAGGCTCGCCGTAGAAGAACACAGCAATGCGTACAGCATGCTCCCATGGCACCAGGTCGGACACCGCCTGGTACAAAGGGTCTCCCTTGTTCAAGTAGAAGGGCTTCTTGTGTTAGCGACTTGGCCTCAACGTCGCCGAGGATGTAGTTCCAGGCCTCGGTGTTTAGCACGGGCCGGGCAAAGTACACCTCGCGGGGCTTAGGGAATCTCCGTCGGGCCTCCTGGGTCACGCCCTCCAGGATGGCAGCAACAAAACCTTTGTCACTGGCTTCGCCGCTTCCCGGGCCTGGCCGACAGGGACACAGTACATCTCTTGCTCGTCTGTCAGCTGCCGGTCCAGGTTGGAGGAAATTGTCGCTGAATTCGTTGCCCATCGGTGTCGGCAACTCTGTGGCTGCCCGTCCTCGGTCTCCGCGCCATAGGCTGCCGCATTGCTCTCCGTCACCATCACGTTCTTATTGCCGGTGAGGGCCCGAACTTCTTCAAACAACCATGCCGTCGAGGAAGGAGCGCCTTCACAAAGGAACAGTCTGCCGGCTTCATCTTGATGTTGGCAGGCTCTGGCGGTGGTCCGGCACGTGTTGTTGAAGTCGTTCTCGGCACCTTCCGGGGGCCATCTTGCAACCACACACAAAGGCTTGAGGTGGTACACCGCCTTGATGGAGTCGTCGAACCCAAGGGGCTGCAGGACACTAAGACCAAAGCCCCGACACATGTCGATGATGCGGCCCATGCCCACATTGACACCAACTATGTCGACGCTGTAGTCGTGGTGCACCTGCTTGTACACGGGCATCTCCTCGTATAGGCGGTGACCTCGCCGTCGTGGATCTTCTGGGCCTGGCGAAGGAACCCGGTGATCCACGTCTGCGTGCCCTGCTTCAGGCGTCGAGGACCAGCGTCCAATCGTAGTCGTAGTCGTAGTCCTCTGCTTCCTCGTCCGAATCGATGGGGATCGTCGGCACTGAAGGCCAAGATCTTGCTGAGAACACGCCACGCGTTGCAAGGCTGAGGGAGCTCACAAATGGAGATGCAGATGTGACCGTTAATCTTGACGATGGGCACATCAATGCCGAACACGCTAAAGTGAACACAGCCCTTGGGAAAGTCAACCCCGGTTTGCAGCTTACGCTCGATCATCGGGAGGCTCAAGAGCGGGGGAATGTCGGAGTTCTCATGCAGCACACTCGTCCCAAAGAGACAGCACGTGGAGGTGGTACCGTCGAGGGCTACAGGCAGAAAACGGCTAAGTTGCACAGGGCCCAACACCAAACTGAAAACCCTCTCTTTCCTGAAAAGCATGTACATGAAGCTTGCGCCGCTTGAGAACATCACTGAGCCGATCAAGCCACCTCTTGCTGCACACGTTCTTTCTGGCAGGCGGTGTCCAAAACGGCGTAACCTGCAACGTCCCCTGGCCGTGTCACCAGGACATCTGAGACGGCTGTGGCGAGCAGCTCGGCACGGCCTTGCACACAAAAGTGGAGAAGTAGCTGCCGAAGTTCGACTCTGCCTCGGCTCCTTCGGCGCCCTGATCCCCAAAACTGTCTCCCTTCCAGTGGCTGACCACACACGGCACATGTTCCCCAGGACGAGGGAGACGTGAACGAAGGCCTGGCCGAGATCCCGGAGGAAGGCGACGGGGAGGATGAGGACCAAGACGGCGAGGACGTTGACGACGACGCCGAGCTGCTTCCCCACGACGACGGCCAGGACGACGAGGCTAACGCCGTGTTGGAGGCCGCCGGCGTCCTTACTGTCACCGCCCGCCGGCTGCAGGGAGTCAAGTTGGGCCGGAAGTTCAATGGGCCCAAGACCTCGATATACCCACTTCAAGACTCTTGGCGCAATCTGAAACATTTCAAAAGTACGTCACAGTTGGCACGCCGGCACTTTTCGGGCATTGGGGGGGCAGGGACTCTTGGCGCAAAGCCGGGTGAGCCAAGACTGATCTCACAATTCCCAAAATCAGGCTTAATCCTAGCTAGGCTACGTAGAAAGCCTTCACTCCTGGCGCAAGCC